>CM021103.1:261586599-261630150 GCA_007115665.2 Sequoiadendron giganteum
CTGTCACTTGTGCATTCAAGTGCTCCATGGCTGCACTTCAAGTTCTTGTTATAGCCATGCAAATGCCTCCCCAAATCCACAAAAGATTAAACTGTTCTAATACCAAAATTGATTTGTAAACTCCTAACTTATGGAATTTATAACCAACCAATTTCTTTTACTCTTTACTTGCTTGCAAATGGAAGTACAGGCTATATAGAGAAATGATTATTGTGTTAAAATTAAGCAAATACTCAAAAAATGCCTATCAGCACAATGATTTTTATTCTGGAAAATCTTCAATGTGGAGGAAAAACCAGTCTCTTTGGTAGGGACAATTTGCCTTTACTACCCTTCTTTTATTAATGGCAAAGAGATATATAGTAAGTGGGCAAACTTGCCTTCTACCTCTCTTCTCTTACAATAAATAGAAACATACAATAATTCTCAAGACTCCAAACACCTATGATTTGAATGCTTACATACAAAACTTATTTATGGTTTTTCAAATGCACAGTTGAATTTTCCTGACTGTGGGTAAAGATAAACACTCACTGGATGTTGAATTGTGTCTGTATGGTTTGATTTCCGAGTTTGATATTAGTACGACTATGGACACTAGCACACCAGTACTGTTGACATCATCGCACTTATGTTGTCATCTACTCAGCCACTCTGTTTTTCATGTCTTGTAGATCTGCAGCCCTGTCAAAACACTTGTCCTTGTATCTGAAAGTTGTCCGGTGTTCCTGTTTTCTTATGTTTTCCTGATCTTTTTGTGTCATGAGTTGTGGCCATAGTTTTCTTTTCAGTGATTTTCCACTACTATGAAGCTGCCAATGAGACCCCATTTGAATAAAGAATTTGTTGTAATCATTGACAAATGATAGTCTTACCCCTTGAAAGGAATACATTTATGCAAGAAGAAGTTAGAGATTTGAGGATTGCATAGCCCATAAATGTTGTATGAGACAATAAAGAGCACTCTTTGAGATTGAGGGTCGATTAGTTTTCTCGCACAAGTGCACGTACTTTTCCAAAGCCTCTTAATGTGATTACTAACCATCATCCAAGAAAGCATTTATATTTAGTCACTTTTAAAACAGTGTAGGATGATCCTCTAGAAGGTGGTATCTCTATTATATATTCCGTAAATTGTTGATTGTAAGCCTTCCAAAAACAAGTAAATTTCATGCATTGCCAGCTCCTTAAAATTGAAGGGAGTGAAGAGAATCGCAAACAGCTACTTGATGGTAGCTATGTTTAGACTCTAAAAACTCTACACATGTGGATTGCTTTTTTCTGCTTAATGTTAAATTGTTAATCCTAATGTGAGACACATAGTGACACAAACCAACTTTAGATACTGTCCAAATATCAAGAATCTTCTTCACATCACTTTGTACCTGCTTTTCATGCTTCATATTAAGTTTGCAAGGTTTTTCTTGTTGAATTGGCTATACACCTGACATAAATGGAGTTTTGCACACAAAGCTCTTGCAACACAGCCTTAGATCTTAGTAAGTACACATGAATGTGTTCTTGTATCCAAACTAATTTTAACTTCCATTGGTCCCACATTTAATCTCTTGGTGACAAGAGAACTTGTGCTTAGGATTTTTAGTGATTCCAACATTTCAAAATTGAAATTTGGCAAAATATTGAGGGAAGGTTGTGATAGGCCCTAAGTGTGTTGTGTCTTTAACATCAGAATTTGTGGTAGTGACGTTTGGGCTTGTTTCCATCCTTATACATAAAATAATTATGAACACACACATAATTATTGCCAAGATAATTGATTGACTAAAATAAGAAAGAAACACATTCTTATATAGAACTACAAAGAGCTAATAATAGCGAGACTAATAAAAGCTAATTGAAAGCTTTACTTGATCCTAACTGAAAGCTAACTTAAAGCGTAACTAAAAGAATAAAAGAATATACCTAAAGTCTATTCTAATATTCTATTTGACCATTAAACTAAATATAACAATATCATTTTAATACCCTCCCTTAATGGTCAATCTATTAACTACACCAAGCTTATCCCAAAATTTTACAAACTTGTCAGGATTCAAAGACTTGGTTAGAATGCCTATGGTTTGGTTGTTAGTGGGACAATATTGCAACATTATTGATCCATCTTCTACAAGTTGCCGTATGAAATGACACTGAAGCTCTACATGCTTGGTATGCTCGTGGAAGACTGGATTCTTGGCAAGCTTTAGCACCCCTTGATTGTCACAAAACAAGGGTGAAGGCCTTGCTTGAGACATCTGCATGTCTGAAAGCATCCTTTGAAGCCATATTGCCTCACATGCTGCTTTGACAGTTCCTCGATATTTTGCTTCGGTCGAGGAAAGAGCTACTGCCTGCTGCTTCTTACTTGTCCATGTGATTGCATCTGTGCCATGACTGAAAACATACCCAAGAGTGGACTTCCTGTCATCAACTGAACCTGCCCGATCTGAATCTCTGAACCCAACCAGCCTAGGATCTTTGATTTTGCTATACAGAATGCCAAAGTCAAGTGTCCCTTTCACATATCTCAGTACTTGCTTAACTACAACCCAATGTTTTGCCTTTGGGGCTGTCATAAAACGGGAAATGTAACTCACAACATAACTCAAATCAGGTCTAGTGGTTGTAAGATAGATAAGGCTGCCCACTAGTTTCCTGAAAATTGACTCATCGATCACCTTTGAGTCTGTGTTGGCTGAAAGCTTCAACCCTTTCTCCATGGGTGTAGACGCGATTTTGCAATCTGTCATTCTGAACTTGTCTAGCAAACTCCTGGCATATTTAGACTGTGAAATAAAAATATCACCACCTGTTTGCCAAACCTCTACACCTAGGCAATAATTTAGGAGGCCTAAGTTTGTCATGTCAAAAGTGTGACATAATTACATTTGATTTGCTCAATCAAATGCTCCTCACTACCTGTGATGATGATATCATCCACATATATGACAAGAAGGATGATGTTATTGCCTATTCTCTTGACATATAGATTTGGATTTGAAAGATTGCGTTGGAATCCTTGTTGCCCCAAATACTTGTCAATCTTGATGTACCATACCTTGGGTGCTTGTTTCAAGCCATAAAGGGCTTTTGTCAGTCTGTAAAACTGATACTCCTTTCTTGTAACTTGAAAACCTTGAGGCTGTGTCATGTACACTTCTTCCTCTAAGTCACCATTGAGGAAGGCATTCGTCATGTCCATTTGATGGACTTTCCAATCAAACTGTGTTGCCATGGCTAGAACTAATCGAATGGTGCTCATCTTTGATATAGGAGCAAATGTCTCCTCATAATCAATACTTGCTCTCTACGAACCCTTTAGCCATCAATTGTGCTTTGTACTTGTCAAGTGCACCATCAACTTTGTACTTGACTTTGTACACCCATTTGTAGCCAATGGGTTTTTTCCCCGGAGGAAGATCTGAAAGGACCCAAGTCTTATTTTTCATAAGACTAATGTTTTGTATCCATGGCCTTTTCCAATTTAGGTTTACCTGTTGCCTTTGCAAAGTCCTGCGGTTCAGTAAGCACCCTGAATGTTAGCCATAACAGCAAAATTAATAGTGTTATGTATGCTCTTGCCTCTGGATGGTTGACCCTCAAGTAGTTCATCATCTCGAACATCACCAATGAGTTTTTCCCACCACTAGGTTTCATTGTTGAACCTTGCCTATCCAAATGAACATGAGCATCATATCCTGGACCATCTGGTACTATATCATCTAGATGCTCATCCAGGTTCTCTTGAAGATCATCTGGTACTATTGGTGGTATGTGCTTGGGGGATTCCATGTTCGGAATCATTAGTGTACCCCCCTTTAGGTGTAACTAATGGAAGATGAACACCTAAGTCCTTAGCCTTCAAAGGATGATCCACAATACTTTTGATGTTAGAAGAGAGTTGAAAAGGCCCGACTTCTTCATCAATCACCACATCCCTGTTGAATGTCATGCGGTCAGTGTGCACAACAATTAACTGATAGGATTTACAATTATCACTGTACCCTATGAGCATTAACTTTTGACTCTTGGAGTGCAGTTTGGTTCTCTTAGCCTCTGGAATCCAAACATATGCTGTAGAACTGAAAATCTTCAAATGACTCACCTTTGGTTTCCTCCCAGACCATGCTTCCTTTGGGGTCTTCTCCTTTATTGCTTGTATTAGAGACTTGTTGAGAAGATAAACAACAGTATAAATTGCCTCAGCCCAAACCTCTTGGGAACATCCCTCTTCTCCATCATACAACGGGCCATCTATGTAATAGTTCGATTTTGTCTCTCAACAACTCCATTTTGTTATGGAGTGTAAGGTGTGGTGTATTGTCTTTTGATACCGTGTTTAGCACAAAAGTCTCTGAATTCGTGTGAGCAAAAATTCACCCCCATTATCAGACCTAAGAGTGATCAAAGATCAACTTGACTCTTTTTCCACTAATAATTTGAACTTGTGAAATTGTGTAAACACCTTTGATTTTGTTTTTAGGAAAAACACCCACATTTTCCTACTAAAATCATCAACAAATAATAGAAAATACCTAGCACTTGTTACTGATGAGGTATTCATTGGTCCACATACATTTGTATGAACCAGCTGAAGGACCTTGTGAGCTCTCCAAGCCCGTCCTTTTGAGAATGGAGATCTATGCTGCTTCCCTGCCTAGCATGCTCCACAAACACCGTGAATCTGCTGTTGGATGTTAGGTAAACCGTCCACCATATGCTCTTGATCTAGTTGAGAGAGATAGGATAGGTTGAGATCCCCATGACGTTGATGCCATAGAGTATTGATCGTAGATGAACTCTTGGCTACCAATGCATGCTCTTGAGCCTCTCTAGTGTCAACTAGCCGATACAAACCATGGTCTTCAATGCCAATTGCTATAGTCTGCTTGGATTCCTTGTCAACTATGCGACACTTGTGGGTGCTGAAGATGACGCCCAACTTAGGATAACAGTGCATAATCTGACTCACTGAGAGAAAATTGAGCTCCATTCCTAGTACATAGTATACATTGAGGAAAATAAGATTTTTCCTCTAGTGTGAATTGGACATTACCTTTACCAACCACTATATACTCCTCACTGCCACCAAAAATCACTGAATCTGAACAAGTTGTATAGTTAGTTTACCAATACTTCCTTTGAGTGAAATGTCTAGATGCTCCATAATCAATGTACCAAGCCGAGTACTTGGCATGATTTGCTGGTCGTTTGGCCATAAACGCAAAGAAGGCATAATCCTTTAGCTCAGAATGTTCTGTGACATGGGCCTTTGGTTGAGACCCTCCCTAGTTGGATTTCTGATCAATCGACCTCTTTTTGCAGTGTTTCTTCATGTGACCAAGTTTGCCACTATAGTGACATGCCATAGTCTTTAGATTCTTTGAAGAATCATCAGAACTCTCTTGACCTTTCTTCTGTGGCCACTTGCCTTTGCCCTTGTCCTTGGTTGCGAAGGCCTGCTCAATAGTGGGCGTATCACTATTACTACCAAAGTGTTTCTTCCATCTGTCCCGCTGCAAGATTTTGCTGCACAAGTCATCAAACTTCAGGTCAAATGTTGTAGAAGTGATATTGAGAGTCTCAATAAAGTGCTCATATGAGCCTGGTAAACTCTTCAATGTGATAACCACAATGTCTTCTTCCATCTTGCGACCTATTGCTTCTCGCTGATCGAGAATGTCCTTGATCTTCATCAAGTGATCTTGCAAAGACATCTCCTCATCCATCATGATCGAGAATAACATATTCTTCAGGAAGAAGGCCCTTCCCTTGTCTGACATCTCATGCAGATCTCGCAGGTGCTTCCAAATCTCAACAAAGGTCTTGCCTGAAGGAACCTCTGGAAGCATCTCATCTGTGATAGATAACTTGAGAAGCATAATTGTCTCTCGATTACTTCCATCAAATTTGTCCTGGTCCTTTGCCACAATTGTGGGATGTGTGTTTGTACCAAGGACAATTTGTTAAAGGCACCTTTATTTGAAGATGGTGAGCATCCGTTGTTTCCAAGTGTTGTAATTTTTGTTGTTGAACCTCTGGCTGCCTTCCCACATGATGTTGGGTAATGAAGCCATCCCTCTCGTAATATGAAGTCATGGAAAATGATGAAACCCTAGGTCTAAAAAATAAAATCAGAACCCTAGTTTGCACAAAGAGGAGGAAAACCACGATTTTTGTCCAAAAAAACCAAAAAAAAAAATGCGAAAATAACTGTTGTCACATTGCTGCAAAACCCTAGATCTTGATTTTGAACAGAAAACCTGAATTTTTTTTTCTGGAACCCTAGGTGCCAATTTTTTTTTGAATTCCGAAATCTGCAAAATTCCGTTTTTTTGTTGTTGCAGAAATCTGGAAAAAAAATCTTTATACGGATCCGTACAGCTTCCTTTGGCATGTTCTTCTGTGTCTCTTGCTTGCAATTCATCATTGCCACAGTTTGTAGAATTCACACGCTCACCAATCCCAGGAATTTACAAAACTTGAGCCCTGATACCATAAAATAATTATGAACACATAGAATTATTGCCAAGATAATTGATTGATTAAAATAAGAAGCAAACACATTCTTATATAGAACTACAAAGAGCTAATAATAGCGAGACTAATAAAAGCTAACTAAAGGCTTAACTGATAGTAACTGAAAGCTAAAAAACTAATTTAAAGCTTAAAAAGCTAACTGAAAGCTTTAACTGATCCTAACTGAAAGGTCACTTAAAGCGTAACTAAAAGAATAAAAGAATATACCTAAAGTCTATTCTAATATCCTATTTGACCATTAAACTAAATATAACAATATTATTTTTATAATACATTCTCTTGGTAGAGATCTTCATCGATGCCAAAGCAAAATCAGGTTTGTGAGAAAAAAAATAGTTTTCAGCATAGCAACTTGTTACCCATTTTATTCTCTTCTACAAAGCATCCTTCAAAGTCTACATTTATCACTTCTATCAATTTAACTTTAACTTAGTGGAAGCTTCTTCATCATAATTTGAAGAGGATACCTCTTCACTAAGTACTTGTATCATCAAATCTATATTGAACTACTCGCTCTCTGCTCAATGGACTTGTATTTGTCCATTTGTGGTTAACCTAGGTAGCTTTAGCCAATCTCGATCAAATGAAGCAAGGCATCACATTCTAGTTTAAGCAGATAACTATGAAGCATAGACATAAGACTCACTTGGAATAGCCAAGGCCCAACAAGTCCTGAGGCAAATAGTGCTAACCAAGGCCAAAAGACTTGGGTACTTGGTGAGTTTAACCAAACTTATCAAACTTGACAAGTTTTGTCATGAAGAATCATTATTTTTAGGAATAATACACTCTTGTAAATAAAAAATGATTTAAACTTTAGTGATTCGGCAATGGTGCCTTAACATTAGACTTTGGAAATCACAGCAATATGTCTGAAGTCAAATGGCACAATATGCTTGGGGATTTCAATTATCTTTGTGCTTAAGATTGGATGTGTTTTATTTACAAGGAGGATGTTAAATGGCTAGGGGAAGTGTTCCGTAGCTTCTATTCACTTGTGGACTGTGACTGACCCTTGTCCACTTCTTTTCACTGATGTTTCTCTAATACTAAATGTAGAGAGCAAATCTGAATTGATAATGAATTACTCAATGAAATGTTGTTTTATACAATAAAAAAATGGTTAAGTTCAATGTATTGCTAGAATTTGTCATCTTCACTATACAAAAATTGAATCTGATGTATGTGTGCTGCCCTCAGATCCCTTCTCTAGTTTTAAAAAGAAAAAAATAATCATTTTGGGTCATGATAGATGGAAAAACAACTTCTTTATTTTGTTAATTTTCCCAATTAAATTCCAAATATTTGAATTAAATTTATACTTTTGGTTTGCTGAGTCAATCTTGATCTTGAGCAATTTTCCTATAGCTGTAGCAGCATTGTAAACTTGTCTGAGGTAGGAGCAGAGGAGTCCACATAGAGCTGGTGATGTTGAGCTGAGTGATACAAGCTCTTCTCTATGATAGTTCATGACTCTATGTTGTGATTGTTGTTTTTGATTCCATGGATATCATAAAGGATGAGTTTTGTACCCCTAAAACACTTGAGAATATTTATATATTTAAAAAATGTTTGCTTAAGCTAAAATCCACTTTTATACTCATGAGATCAATGCATACTTGTGTATTTGATCAAAGTAGCTTCTATTCGATTAGTTTATTATGTCTTTAAAGTTTATTTATTGAAGGGTGCATAATGAAAGCTTTAAATCCTTTAAAATATCTATATTTTATTAGTTTTTCGATTTGTTGGGTTTTTGTTGAGTCTTAGCTGAGTTTGACTGCTAAATCCGAGTTTGAGTACAAAATTAGCTTGCCCAGTCTGAGTTGAGTCAAAGTCTTGTTGTTGATGTTTATGACAGCTGCAGGAGTCTACTTTCTCTTGCACGATTTTTTGAAGATAATAATATAAATTGAATGTAGCTTTATAGCTATTCAATTTATCATTTGCTTGTGGGAAGGCCGACCTCTTGCATTTAATTATTGTTCATATTCCATTTAATATTGGGCCGACCTTTTGACATTTATTGTATTTATTTGTTTATTCTCCTTGAGGGCCGACCTACTTGAGAAGACATCTCATTTTGTATAAATACAAGGTCGAAGTTGTCATTTGACACATCAAGTTTATTCTTCATAATTTACATTCCTAGGAGAAGGTCACACTTGTGCAGCAGATCAACATCTTGAGCAGCAAATCATTATTGTGCAGCAGATCATCATTGTGTAGCAGCAGATCGTACAGTTGCAGCAGATCATTGTTTTGTAGCAGCAGACCGAATTCAAGGAGGAACATATTCATTTGTATCTTTGCATCTAGGAGAGGTGCGATTGTTCTTTGTATCAAATTCGGCCATTGTTGGGCCTGAGTTGTAAGCAGATTTCTGCTCTTGTTCCTATATATATAAGAGAAATATTTGCTGGGTTTTTCTCCCTCAGGAAAAGGGTTTTCCCAGGGTATCTTGTGTTGTTCATTGTCTTATGTGTTGCAAATATATTGAGTGCTTTCAGTTATTTATCTGATCTATAAAACACTAACAATTTTTGGAGATTCTTTCCAAGTAGTTGGATCCAGACCATTCATGCAGATATTTGAGAGTTCTACCTGGTTCTGGTTCTCTAGTCCTGCATCAACATTCTTTGTCTGAATAGTGGTTCCAGGCCACTCACAAAGTTCACTGCGCTCGCCAATTTTATTGGTGCTTCTTGACTTTGTGGCATCATCAACTTCAACAACTATGACCCATCCCAATGGGATATTATTGGTGTTTGCTTCCTTCACAAAGCCTTGTTTTTGTTTACCTAACACCATTTCTACTTGGAGCACTTTGTGATGCTTTCCCAATTTTGCATGGTTGTCATTTGCTTCTAAACAATCATTTTCTCAATATTTTGATGTCTTCCCAATTCGGAAGATCTTTTCAAATGCCTTATGAAGTTCACAATGAAATGCCAAAGAGATACAGGACAAAATATAACAGGAAGTATCCAGAAGAAATTCATTACAAGCTCTACCTCTGGTATTAGACCGATGCATCTAACCATGAATTCTTTCACACAAAGGAATCTCACTGGAACCAGGGTCAGAATAATCAGAATAGATAACATTTGGTTTAGAAAATGTTCTTCACAGGATTTGCGGAGCATACACTAATGCATCAAGCAAGGTATATAAATTTCTTATTACAATATGTTGTTCTGTGAACAATGTGACTCAGTTTGCAAACAGTGAATAACTAGTCATTTGTCACAGACAAATTTGTTTTTGAGTCACAGCTTCAATAAAAAAATTATCAATGGCAGCTGACAACACAATAAATAATTGAAGATTAATTAAAAATCAGATAAACTAAATTTCGCATTATAAGCCACATTGCAATTCAATCTTCCCTACTCCTACCAACATTCAAATACAGGATTAAACAAGAACACTTAATTAAGTTCTGGGGGAGGTGGGCGTTTGGTGGATGTAGAATCACCAGTGTAATATTATGTTACACTATAGTAACTAGGAAAATATATGTTAGAAGATTGACTCTTGGTTATTAAATGCTATATCAGACTCTTTGTACTGTGGGATGGGGTGCGTGATCCTGTTTGAATAAGGAACAGATGTAATCTACTGTAAGGAAGATAGTCCTTACAAGTGTGATTTGTAATCTCAATTCTTATTGGAAATTTTCAGATGTCTGTGCTGTCCTACTTGAATTTACTTCACATTGACAAAGAATTGAATGTGAAGTGCTGAAATTAGTGTTCTTTAGTTGCTGAAAATGAAACAATGTTGCAGTTGTACAAAACAAAGATGAATCAACAAGAAACATCAACCACACACAAGATTGATAGTGGATTTACTAGAAACACAACTTGAGAAAAAACAACTGGAAGTGGCAAACACTAGCGTTCTCTCTTCCTTTGGCCAAATGCACTTACAAAGAACTCTTGATAGAGCATGTACAGCAATGTTCCTACAGTAAGACTCACTCCTCTCTGCACCAAACTGGTTCTTACCCTACCAACTGAACTTGCTTACTCCCTTCCTCACACTCATATGTTTATAATTGATCTTACACCTCTTACAAACAGAAACAAAATGAGAGTCTTTCATGCACTTAAAGACTTCCAAATGAAGTAGAATACTTATCATTCTTACTATTCTCACTCTACATATATGTTTGAAACAAGCAAAAGCATCACAGATTTCAAGTCAAAATCGTCACAGGTTTCAAAGCAGCTAACAAAACCACCATACAACTTATGAAACTGCCATGGCACATGTAAAACTGCATAAGTGCTCCCCTATTGTATTTGGTAGTTTTGTTGCTGACAAAACTGCCCTCTATTATATACCCTATTCTGATTAAATTACTCGGTTAATTGATAAAGTATATTGCAATCTTGATACTTATGGGCCACAATGTGGGGAAGCAAGTATGTATTATTATATGTAGTAATTAATGTGTACTAGTAGAGCATTGTGATTCAACATATATAGATTGGTGTAGCATATCCATTGATAGCATGTGTGAGTAGTTTTTCCTTATGCTATACTCTTAATTGAGGGAATCATCGATAGTAAGCTTGCAACTCTCCTTATTATCATTGCATGAAGATGTGATTCCAAACCCATTGATGGACAAAGATAAACTAGCTATGGATTAGAATCTATATGTATACTTGGTTCTCTTACTTTCCAATAATTGAACCACCATAAGAAGTACCATATCTAGGAATGTGATTGGAAATCAACAGAATAAGAGATAATGATAATGAACTCTTCTAATTAATAAGAATTTTAGGACAGCTAACTATTTAGGGATTTCTTATTTTAGGAGCAAGATACTCTTCATGGTGGGTATTTTCATAAAAATCCACAAAGAACTATTCAATGTTGCTCTTCAAGACTAAATGAAACTAATTTCATCCATGATTTAGAAAGGAACCTTAAGATGGCTGTTTCAATGGCAGGGTCTCCAAATTGTCTAGTGTTTGATAGATGACAAATGTTTCTAAAGTACATCTAGTTTCAGGCACACACCAAAATTTGGGCTGTAAATTAATACTAGAAACCAATGCTAACATACACTGTGGAGCAATCGCTTAGATAAAGACGTATGCATTAGAAAGGATCAGAACTGTCACTCATAATGATTGTTCATACAGAAGACAACAAAAAGTTACTAAATTCTCATGGCATAACACAGTTGTGAGGATTGCACCTTTACAATATCTCCAGGAATGAATCTCACTCGTGAGACTTTCCCCTGGTATCGACTTGTAATTTCAATAGTTGCTTTATCACTTTGGACTTCACAGAGTGGTTGAAACTCATCCACTCTGTCTCCCTGCAAAAACAAAATCACACTATCATATTTTGCAAGCTCTAACAAAATTGGAAGTTGCATGCATCAGTTACAATTACTAACTGTTAATTAACAAGAAGGTCTGAAAAACCACTGTACAATCTATTGACTCCACTTTTGCATATTTTAGGTATAAGTTAAGCTGATTTTTCCTTGGTATGCAAGAATAAAATTATAATAATGTATCTTAAAAACAAAAGGATAAAATGACACTACAACTAAAAAGTTGCTCTATGTTGACTAATAAATTAGGTGTACAAAGAAGATAAACTAATTACAGCTTTAGTTAATCTTGCTACACTTTATAGATTGCATACAAGAAAATATCTGTAGTTAGATCTCCAATTTTTCATAAAGCAACCTAAGATCTTGATAATAGTCAATGTGCCAATTCTACTTATTGTATTCAGACTGTGGACCTAGATGTAGGGAGACCTCCTTCCACAATCTTAACTACTACTGACCCAGATCTGAGAAGATTCACATTTGTAACAGTATTATTGAGGACATCCATAAAGCATATTTGAAAATCACTTGGACTGGACACTTAAACATTTGGCACCAAAACTGCTACATTATTTTAGTTTCTATCTCTAGATAAAGATGAGCTCGTCACCATCCTGGGATACACCACAAAAGATATCTAACATAATTTTAAGATGTCCTTTACACTATCTACAAGTTTGATCCCATCTTCATTGGACCAAGACTAACCACTAACTTCCTGAAGATCAACACAATCAAAAATCTGTAGCATGGAACAAGAGATACAGAATGAAGACTGTCAAAAATTCATTTTTTTTATTCTTTAAAGTTTAATGCTATGAGCTGACAGAGAGAGTGAATTCTCCTGTTTGGGGAAAAGTAAGGCCCGGCCATAAGTCAAAAACAAGGTGCAAGACAATTGTAGAAGCGCCCATGTTTTTGGGTTCCTTTAATACATGCTTTCAAAACCAAAAAAAGCATCAATCGCGATTTTTAAAAAATCGCCAAGCATCACGATTTTAACCCCGGAAAATCACAATTTTTTTGGGACCATTGATTGCAGCCAAAATCGTGATTTTTATCGCATTTAAATTAAGAAAAATCGGCAAAAAATCACCAGCTGCGCTCCGGCCAGAAAAAAAAACCCTTAAAAACATGTTTTTTTAATATATTTCATGCCACAGTTCTTTGTTTGTAATTTATGCCACCAATTGTGAGCTAGGAGCGAAATTATTTGCTGGGAGCAACATTCTGTGCGGGGACGTGAAGTTCTATGCTCGTGACATGAATATATGATCAAGTAAGCATCGCACAAACCATGCCCGTCATGCAGGAACTAGTCTACGAATTGCTGTGTTGAATTCTGAGTATACCGGATTGACTAACCAAATCTGATAATCGCTTTGTGAATCTCATAAAAACTTCACTAACCCTCTACTAAGACAAGAAATTATCATGGGTGGAAGCAGGCTAATTTTTGTTCAAAGAGGAACACTGATGATATTATGACAGTGAATATTAGCTCATATTTTAATGTGATCTTATTTCATATCACCTATAGAAGGTTGAAAATCTTGACAGTTATAATGTTTATGTTTTAGTTTTATATATTTTCTTGTTAAGCTTCTATAGAAGATTAGTAGATTTGTTTGACAAATTGACGAACATAATAATTGGTAGGTATATTTGATATAATGTCGAGGAATCACGATAAGTAGGCTAAATTTCATATTCCCCTGTTCGACATATGTCGAACCAAACAAAGAATTAATAAGAGTTGACAAGGTCTACATAGTAGCTACAATGGCACCTTAGTAGGCAGCATTAAACTTAGTTACTATCAAGACCTACACAAGATATATAGTTCTTGTAATTCTTAAAAAAGCATGAGAATCTAACAGTCATGAATCAATGCTACCAATTTTTAACAAGAATTCATTCATTCCAGTGAACCTCTAATCCAATGCTACTATTTTTTTACATGAATTCATTCATTTCGGTGGACCTCTGATACAGTGCTATCATTTTCTTTTCAAGAATCCAATACATTGCTAGGAAACTGCATCCATATGGTAACTAGCTCAATGGCTTAAAACATAAATTTTTACCAAGTTTATGAGCATTCCAAGTATGGCATTTGAGTGAGTGGTCTATCTGATATTTGCCATAGTCAGTAAATTTAAGTACTGACTATTTGAGACTCAGTAATCAGAATATTTTTTCCTGCTAGTCAACCCAGTAATATACCTTTCAGCACTTGCCACAGTGGATACTGACACCATTTGCAACTAATATCCTATAGTATCTATGCTTTATTCAATCTTGATCTTCCAAAATACTCGATCATACACTTAGCATTTATTGTTGAGCTATTGAATCCTTGCATATTGCCTTCATTTGAACCTCCAATAGTTAAATATCCAAACTAATATCTCTATGCTATCGAAATGACCTTAAATTTCAAAAAAGAGTAGCTTTTGTCTCTTTTTCTACACTTTTTTGCGTTTTTTTGTTTATATCTAATTTTTTCCCCATTTTTTCAAGAAAATACTAAACTTTTGGTTTGCCGATTTTTTTCCCCAAACGATTTTTGCTGCTATAACAATTAATTAACCTTTTAGCAATTCTGACTTCTCATAATTGCTGTCTCAAAAAAAAAAACCTGGAAGTTTAATATGAATATCTACAATTTCAAAATGCTTTAGATGCATAATGACCCAAAAGGGAAAAGCTCTTCCTATGCTCACCTCTTGCACAAACCATTTGAGGAGCTCACATTCTGCAATCCCCTCACCTGTTTGTGCCAATGGAACTCCAACTATTCCTCCCACAGGTTCCACACCATTTCCATGAGCTTGACTTGAAAGGAAACTCTTTTGAATTGCATATGAACACTCAAACTGCAATAAACAACATGATAACAATCATTTATGAGGCTGAAGAAAGAGCACCAGTTAAATATTTAACACCTTTAATTCAATCTATAAAATGAAATCATTATAAAACCTCAATAACAGAAAACAGTTTGGCACTAATTGTGATTAGTTATCATTCATTGGCAAGGGACAGAAACATAATGAAAAGCACAATATAAGAAAATAGTAAGATTCTTTGAACTTAAGGGGAAATGTCGAATAGAAAGAAAATATAATGACCTAATTGGAAAAAAAAAGTAAAATATTTGATGAAAAAATAAAATGGTAAATAAGCTTTTTGTATATTTTGGAGAGATAATTATGAAACTTTCTGTAATATTTTAACAAATAGTGATAAGAAATTTGTGCAACATAGCTCAAATTTGCAGATGATAATCAGAAGCAATTTGCTATGGGAAAATGAAAGGTAAAGGGCAAATGCATAATGAAGTGATCATAATAAACAAAATGATTAAGAAGTTCGAACAAAAAAAGAGCTGCACAAGAACTTGTTTGCATCCACCATTCCTGGTAATTCATAAGCTTTGTAGACAAGGAAGAGGTTTAGATCATCTTCAATTGCCAAATCAAGGCTTCAATTTTGATTGAGCTAAATGCCACAAGAAGCTCTGCAATAATTACCTTAAGCCTCCAAATACTTGGTGGCACCGGCTCTCTCTCTCTCTCTCTCTCTCTCTCTCTCTCTCATCAAGAGAAATCTAGGTGAGAGATTGTAGAATTCTCTCTCTCTCTTATCAAGAGAAATCTAGGTGAGAGATTGTAGAATTATTGGAAGGGGGATAGCATTCAATCTGCTGAAGAAATTAAGGGGACCTTTAAAAGAAATAGGCAGCTAATGTCCATCATGTTAATGGTAAGGATTTCATCAGATTTTCTCTCAAGAATTATTAATAAACTAAAGAGAGGGCAGTGAGGTCTCACCTGGATGATCTGACTAATTTGTTTATTGATAAATAAACCTTCTTGGAAGCAATGATAATCAATAGTTGGTCTGGCTGTCAAAGTGAGCAAGCTCTCTAGTGGGAATGATGGTGGGGATTAGATGGCACCTCTGCCACCAGTACCTCCCCCTACATCTCCCATCAGATGTTAAAAGTGTTAAAAAAAGACAGTTGATTTAGGGCTTTGATGGGGGAGCTAAGGCCACAATTGCAGGCAGTTATTATAAATCCCAGAATGATGATGGAACTAGTGAATGTTTTGCAATTTATTCTGAAGTTATGGGAGTGTTGGGATGTCTGGAGAAGAGTCTGATGTTTGTTAGAAGTATTGGTGTTAGTTAGAAGTAGCCCTGGAGCTGGTTCATGTGGTCTATGCTGAAAATTCAATGATGCATTCAGAGAACAGTTCCCCTGTGGCAGCCCATCCTTGGCCAGCAAAGGTGTTGAGGCTGTCAATGAGTTCGCGGGTGAAGTAGGACTGGTGGTATCAACTAGGAGCTTAAGCAGTGCCAACATTCAGTTGAAAGGGCTAAGGTACTACTGAAAAACCCAATGGAGATTGCCTATGCCTAACAGCATTGACTACCTGCCGGGCACAAAGTTGGTTTCTCGGCATCCTGCCAGGTACTAATTCCAGCGATACTCGATGATATGGTTGACTCCAGCTTGACTGCTGTGATACTCAATGATTATGGAGTTTCAATATTTGAAGTCGGTCCTTAATTGCCCTGAGAGTTTGGTTGGACATTTGGCCTGGATGGTTCAAGAAGATTTTAAAGTCTAGAATATACTGTTTTTGTTTTTCTTGCCTTTTTCTGAATTCAAGCATGTACTTGGTAGATTTCAGCCATGATTGAGTTTATATGGTGTCACATAATCCAAAACAGACAAATATCTCGATGGCAGCATTGTCTCTAATTAATAAGTTTCAGATTTTCTGGTCTAAAGCAACATTTTCTTATAACTTATAAGCTGACCTGCTTGAAAAAGACTTCTGCAGAACTTGGCAAATATATTGTCTTTTCCAGCCAAATTTATAAGGTCCTTGATTTTAAGTGTGCGGGATTCCTGTTTAACTTCCTACTATCTGATCAAAACAAAAGAGCTAGCAACCCTTTATCAAATATGTCAAAAGAAAAAATTAAAATAGATAACTGTTTGTGCATTTAAAGCTGGGTTAGCACCGAATTGTTCATCATATATTTATTTATAGAAACCTCTGTTGCAGAGCTGTGACTGAAAGATACACAAACTTTAAGTTGAAAGCATAAACAAACTTTAAGTTAGAAGCATTCTCCTTTTAAAAAAGAGATTTGCAGTCAAATGAAAGCATTATAAAAATTTCATACGTGGGAAGAAGGTTGAGATACAGAACGGAAAGTTACAATCTGCCGGGGATCCTTTCAACTCTCTATTCTGCAATACTCTCTTTAAAAGGGTGCTCTGGCTCCCATATCATATGACAGAACTAAAAAGCTAGTGTCCTTGGATGTACAGGTCAATTAGAGGGGGGACAACCCCAGTAAAGTTTGGCTTCATAAAATGACACAGCCCTAGTTTGTCTAATGCAAAATACATTAGCCGTTGGAGTTAGGGGGCTATGTTGAGCATAAAAATGATTCTGATTGTCCAATTCTCTTCCTGATCAGAATCTTATATTGCTAAAAATCAGTGCCAAACCTACACTAATGTCGTGCCCAAGGGAAACGACTCGTAGGAGAGCAACATAATGACAGCTATCCAGCAACTCCAAACTAACAATAACAATGGCGTCTGAATATCCTCCTCAAATATGCCTTCCATTAATTTTACTTTATTATTCACATGCAAATGTAAATTCACAGCAAAAGACCAAACAGGGGCATATATTTCAGATACAGAAGTTTTCAACTGTATTGGCATTGAAGGCACCACTCAAAAGGAACTGAATGTGTATCATTTACTTGTAAATGCAACCCACACTCCCAAAAAACATTAAGCTTGCATGATTTAAAATACACTGAACCAAAGACCATACCTAGGTTTCCATTATTTTTTTAAATCGATACATAGAAATGGATATCCTTACTAAAATTGAGTCCTATTTAAACAAGATCAGCAAATTAATTTATTCCAATTAGTCTCCCATTGACCATTGCAAATTCTACAAACGTCTTTCATACGGTCAAACAATAACGCTGATTTTTCAACAGTATACAGTATTAACTTCGAGAAATTAGGGTAAATAAAAGACTACGTTGATTCCGGCACTGGCCAAATTTTTTAAGCTATTCTCCAACGCATTCCTTTAATCGTGCTATTAAAACACACATATTTCCAGAGCAAACTCTCTCGATTTTGTTAAAAGAAAAGAAATTGTCCTCAATTAACGATTTTTGCACCGGTTTTGAAAAGAATTGCTTAGGATAGTACTTTTAAATTTAAGTAAAAATAGGCCGGCTTCAATCAGAAATTAACCTTTTCCCGGGCGAAAGACGGTTCCCGTCTCATTAGGGATTCTAAATTTTGAGAAACTTCCCGATATTTCGCATTAAATTTCGAGACTTGGAATTCCTTCGCATTGTGCAACCGAATTGGTAAAGAATTAGATAGCTTCCTGTTAAGCAGTATTCTTCTCATCGTTTTCAACAGAAACTCTCTGTCGATGTTGAACATTGAAAGGCTTGAACGTTAGAAGTAGAAATGGTTACCGTGTGGATAAGAATATTGTATTGCGATTGGCGAGGTTTGTTGGGTAATTTAAATATTAAAAAGGCATGGAGGATTGCTCCGAATACCTGGCATATCGTGCCAGACGCAACTTATACAATATCTTAAACTGAGCCCCGTCAGTGATGAAATGGTGAGAAGGAGAAGGAAAGCACTGAGCCGCCAACCGAAAATATTCCGTTAATTTCCATTTCTCTACCCACCATTGGCAATGGGAATATCCATGCTACGTAATAAATCCAGAGGAAAATGGGATGAGGATCCAATAGAGAGTTCTTAGGGAAACGGCACGTCAAATCCACCTTGTCAACTTATCAGAGATCAAAATGCTACTATCGAGGAGTTTCGACTTTTCGTCAGTATAGGCAGTTACCCCCTCGTTTTACCCAGAAATTCCATGGGTCTAGAGGGTGGAAACTATCTTGGACTTCGTTTTGATTAAGCTGTTTTTAATGTGCCAAGTAGTAAATGAATTGTCTTAGACATGTTTAGATTAGGTTTATTGAGAATTAAAATCGGTAAATAAGATGAATTTAATTTGATTATATTTTAAGAGCTTGAAATTGATTTGTATTTTATTTATCTATTATTAAATTTATAATGTAAAAATAATTATATAATTTTTAAATTTAAATTTAAATCTAAATTCAAATTTAGGTTTATATTGACTCTTTTTCTATTAGTTGTTATTTTTTAATTTGAGTGTCAATTGTGTAATTTGTACATTAGGATGTTGGTAAAAGGACAAACTGTAATTTTATTTTTAGCATCCAAGATCCATCTTTGTGATTCTAAGCATTACAAAATCAACTAGTATTAGCATCATAGCAATAAACTAGGCATACTACATACTGTTTTTCCATGTCTTCAATAATTGTTCAAATCGTTTATTTGGATCCAAGGATTTAACTAAAGAGAACCTTCACATAGCAAGCTCCTAAAGGTGTTCATTAATACCATCAATTTATAACACTAATCTAGACACCGAGGTGAATAGATTACTAGCAGCAAAGTGTGTGTAGTCTATTTTTGCAAATCCATAGATTGAGTTTGAATTTGCATACATGGAGATCATTTTTGTGGCATGAAAGTGACCAAAGCAAAGCACTAAATATTCAATAGTTTGTCAAAGCCTATCAAAACCAAATATAATCATAGAGAACGTATTTGGTTCATCTAATCATAATCTTTAGTAAAGTACTGTAGTGATGAAATCAAAGCCGTCATTTCTCCCTCTTTCATCATTTTAAAAAGTGTGTTTAGTGATGTTAATATTTCATCTCACCATTCTAGGGCTAGTCACTTATCATTGTGTGATTTATTGTTTTGCCCTAGAATCTTAATATAGAAAAAAATATCAAATTTCTTTACATTTTTGGTGAATTACTATAATCTTACACCCCCTTGCATTTTTTCCTTAGGGTTTTGATTTCTAATGTTAGTTTGTAGATTCAAGTGCCTTTTTTTTTTTTTAGTTTTACATCAAATATCTTCCTTATTTCATCATTTTATCATTTTAAAGTTTTTTGTGTTGTATTTACATCAAAGTCTCCCCATCCTTATCATCTCTTATTAAGAAGAGATCATTGTTTGAATGTTATAAAGGCCAAGAGTCAAGTTGAGAATAGAATAGTTGAAAGTTTGAATAATAACACTCATATTAATGGGAAAGAAGAAATATTTGTATGGAAAGCATCCCTTATAAAGTTTTTAAAATCCTTTGGAAAAAAAGGCCTAGGATGTTCCTTCAAACCTCATACCACTATGAGAAATTTAATCCCTTACACCAAATATCATCACAAACTCCTCCTCAACTTGGGGATTTATAAAGTTGAATGCTCTTGTGAAAACCCTTACATTTGAGAAATTGATTGTTCCATCAAGATAAAGATTAAAGAACATAATGCTAACATTAAGCATGAGTGCACTAGAAAGTATGCCCTTGTCAAACACTCTTCCCACACAAAAAACCACATACACCTAGAGGTTGCCCAATTCTTGACCAAAGAAGAAAACTTATTTTATAGAAAGTTAAAGGTGGTAATAGAAATCAATAAACATTCATTTAACATCAACTAAGATGAGTCTAGTTAGATTTTGAGTTTCACATAGCATTCTCTATTAACCTCTCTCAAAAAATAGTCATTCAAACTCTACTTGACTTCCCCTCTCTCATCTTACACCTTGTTATTTATTACCCATCACTTTATTCATCAAATTTGACTTGCCATTACTATATGAATCATCAATGTTCGGCATAGGCATTGGTTCATGTTGATCAAATAGATGGTAGACTATCATTGTGCATAAGGAAACAATAGGAGTAATAGTGGAGAATCATATTAACAACCCTCTTTGTGAGGAAAGAGTACTCTATAGATGACAAGGATGTTTGGTTGAGGGGTGCTAATGGAAATACAAGTATTTTATATTTTTTTGGGGTGTTGACTTATTGATGGTGTCTATTGGGGTTTTTTTAAATAATTTCAAAGAGAGAATCCAAGTAAGTAGTCTATCATTTGAAGACTTCATATGAATAGGCTAACTCAATTTCTTACAATAGGTTGTTTTCATGTTGCATTTGTTTTAAGGGTAAGTGCACCAAGTTGTGACACAAAAATGGCTCTTAAATGCCACTTTTTCTTGAAATCAGCAAAATGTTCACGAGAAAATGAAGATAGCTAGGCTCAAAATTTGAAGATGCAATGAGAACAAGAGTTGCAGTGCTCCAAATCTAATTTCTAAGCTACTATTTTTTTAAAATAATAAAAATTAAGGGTTTGAAAAAGGGGGGCCACCATAAGTGGTCATGTTCTTATAAAAAAACAGCATAGCATCTATTGTGGCCTCCCTAAAAAAAATTAAAAAATTTCAAAAATCTGAATGGTATGAAATTAGCTAACACCATGTAGTTTTTCCTGATTTTTCAGCTAATTTTTTAAAGAATATATAATATTTTATGAATTCTTGAAGTGGACACATCTTGAAAAGCTAAACTTTGAGCGTGCTCCCCCCTAAATGTTTTGAAAACTAATTGAAAATCATTTTTTCCTTACAAGTATAATGGAGTCTAGTTTATAAAAATGCAATTTGTTTCAAAATTCAATGAACAAGTAAAAATTTATACCAAAACTAGCACATGTTGGTTTTGACAAAAATGGAAGCACTAGCAAGAGAAGTTATAGATGAAAACCTTAACATAATCAAAACGTTAAAAAAATTATATGGCTATATAGGTAATAGAGAGCCTAATGTCATCACAATTTTTTATAAACTTGCATTGAAAGACATGCTAATAATGCATGGCCAAAAAAGTGAAATTTTGTTACACTTTCACAAAATCACATCCTTGGCATGAAATGGTTGTCCAGCCCTTTGGATTGAATGCCCAAGGAAAAATCCAACCATTTGGGTTGGTATTTCCCAATGCAACTCATTTGGCGAGCGCCAAATGTTTTGCTTGCCAAATGTGAAGCATGACCTTTTGGAATGCATTTTTTGAACTCTTTATTTTTACTTTGTCTTTGTCTTTGTCTTTCTCTATGAGAGAAACTGTATACATGAAAATTCTATATACAAGGATACTATAAGTTGATATTTAAATATAGACATTTACTTTCTTATACTTTAAGTTATATTTCATGTATAAAGTTTTAGGATGTTTGAGAGTGGTTTTGGATCTCTTGGAGTTATTATGCAAATTCTATTTTTTGGAAGATCTTATAATTTTTCAAACAGTCAATTTTCAATAATCAACATGTCAAATTTTAGTAATCAGCAAATTGTATCATCTTTCTCTTTCTTTATCTCACTCATTTTCATCTTTTATGCTCTCTCTCTCTCTCTCACTATCTGCATTCCCCCCCTCTCTCTCTCTCCCTCTCCCTCTCTCTCTCTACTCCCTTTCTTTATATCTCACCTCTCTGTCCCTACATATCCCTCCCTCCCTCCTCTCTCTATCTCACCTCTCTCTCCCTCCCTCCATACCTATCCTTCCCTCTCTCCTCCCCTCTCTACTTCTCTCTATCTCCCCATCCCTCTCTACCTACCTCTATATTTCTTTCTCTCACCTCTCTACTTCTCTCTCTATCACTTCTCTCTCTTTCTCTCTATATCACCTCTCTCTCACCTATCTCACTCCTCTCTCTCTCTCTCTTCTCTCTCTCTCTCTCTCTCTCTCTCTCTCTCTCTCTCTCTCTCTCTCTCTCTCTCTCTCTCTCTCTCTCTCTCTCCTCACCCTCTCTTTACCTATTTATATCTCTCCTCACCCTCTCTTTACCTATCTCTCCCTCTCTACTATCTATCTCAACTATCCCTCTTTACCTCTCCCTTCCTCACCTCTCTCTCCCTCCCTCCCTCTCTCTCCATCCCTCTCTCCTTCCCTCTCTACTTCTCTCTATGTGCCCTCTCCCTCTATAACTCTATACCACTCTCTCTCTACCTGCCTCTTTACCTATATCTCCCCTTTCCCCCTCTCTATCTCAACTATACCTCTTTACCTCTCCCATCCTCAACTCTCTCTCCCTCCCTCCTCTCTCTGATGTCCACCAAGATGTGATACAAAAAGGGGAGAAAGGTGGGGAGCTTGAGAGAGAGAAATATGGGAGAGGGAGGGAGAAGTGGAGAGAGGGAAGGAGGGAGGGAGAGAAAGAGGTATAGATGGGTAGGTAGAGAGAAGTAGAGAGTGAAGGAGAGATAGAGGAGAGGGAGATGAGAGATAGAGAGAGATAGACACTGAGAGATAGAGATAGAGACAAAGACAAAGATAGAGATAAAAATAGAGAGAGGAGAGAGTGAGAGAGAAAGAGAGGGGAAGGGGGAGACAGAGAGGGTGGAAGGGGGAGACAGAGAGGGGGGAGGGGAAAGAGGGGGGAGAGGTAGGGAGAGAGAGAGAGGGAGAGAAAGATAAAGAGATGGAGAGGGGAGATAGAGAAAAATAAAGAGGGAGAGAGGTGAGATAGGGAGAAGTAGAGAGAGATAGAGAGAATGGCGAGTTAGAAAAGTAGAGAGGGAAGGAGAGATAGAGAGAGAGGAGAGGTTGGAAGGAGAGAGTGAGAGAAAGAGGAGGGAGGTAGAGGTAGGGAGAGAGTGGAGAGGGAAGGAAAAGTGAGAGAGAGAAGGAAGGTGGAGAGATTGAGAGAGGGAAGGAGGGAGGGAGGGAGGGAGAGAGAGAGGTATAGAGGGATAGGTTATATAGATCTAGTAGAGAGGGAAGGTGGGTGAGAGAAAGGGAGAGAGAGACAGAGGGGGAGAAAGAGAAAATTAGATAGGGAAGGAGGGAAGGAGGGAAAGAGAGGTGAGATAGAGAGAATTAGGGAGGGAGGGAGAGAGAGAGAGAGGGGGGGAGGATAGATAGAGTGAGGAAGGGAGAAGTGAGAGAGAGATGTGATAGGGAGACGTGATTGGGAGAAGTAAAGACGAAAGGAGGAAGGTGGAGAGATTGAGAGAGGGGAGGAGGGATGGAGAGAGAAAGAGGTATAGAGGGATAGGTTAAATAGAAATAAGTAGATAGGGAAGGTGCATGTGAGGAAGGAAGAGAGAGGGGGGGATATAGAAAATTAGAGAGGGAAGGAGGGAGGGAGGGAAAGCAAGGTGAGATAGAGAGAAGCAGAGAGGGGGAGAGAGGGGTGAGGAGAGAGTGAGAGAGAAATATGGGGAGGGAGAGAGAGATGGAGAGAGATAGAGAGAAGTAGAGAGGGAAGGAGAGAGTGGAAGAGAAAGTGGGGAAAGAGAGGGAGAGAGTGAGAGAGAAAGAGGGGGAGAGAGAGAGAGAGAGAGAGAGAGAGAGAGAGAGAGAGAGAGAGAGAGAGAGAGAGAGAGAGGAGGAGGATAAGAGAGAGAGAGAGAAGGAGATATAGAGAAGAGAGAGAGATAGAGAGATATATAGAGGGTAGGAGGGAGGGAGGGAGAGGGAGGGAGATAGAGAGTAGAGATGGAAAGGGGGAGAGAGAGAAATATGGATAGGTAGAGAGGTAGTTCTTGAGCTCAAGGGAGAGAGATTCAGATAAAGGGATGGAGATAGTGAGAGAGAGAGGTCTAGAGTATAAGAGATAAACAATGAGCGAGATAAAGAGAGAGAAAGATGATAAAACTTGTTGATTGCTAAAATTTGAACTCCTGATTACTAAAATTTGACATGTTGATTATTGAAATTTGAACTCCTGATTACTAAAATTTGACATGTTGATTACTAAAATTTGACTATCTGAAAATTATAAGATCTTCCAAAAACTAGAATTTGCATTATAGATCCAAGAGATCCGAAACCACTCTCCAATATCTTGAAACTATATACATGAAATATAACTTAAAGCATAAGAAAGTAAATGTCCATATGTAAATGTCTAGGAGCCCAAGAGTCTGGGAAGGAACATTTACATATGGATATTTACTTTCTTATACTTTAAATGTTTATTTTATGTATATAGTTTCCCTAGTAGAGAAAGACAAAGTAAAAAGAAAGAACAAAAAATGCATTCCAAAAAGTCATGCTTCACATTTGGAACTTGACAAATGGTCATTTTGAGTAAAAAACAAAAGTGGCATCTTTTTTGTGTCACAGATTGGTGCACATACCCTTAAGGTTTAAGCTTGTTCTTCTCTCAATCATGGATATGTAGGCATGATATGCCAAGCTTGACCAATGTAATGCCCCCTCCTTAAAAACAAAACAAAATTAACCAACACCCATCATATATTATCATGGGTCTTAAGGATGAGAATTGATTATAAAATACAAAATAGATAGTATTTAGTGATGTTGGAAAATGAAAATATGAATAAAGTCCATTTAAAATAATTAGAATTTACTTAGCTTGTAGTGCCATGATTAATATTAATAAAGTTGAAGGATGCTAGCAAGGTCATGGAAATTATATTTGTGATTTCCTTAAGGAAGGCTAGTAATAATAAATTGAAATTGAAATTAATGTTTAGTTTTAAGGAAAGTCAAAAGGCATGTGAATATTTTGTTTATTAAAGAAAAAGGTATATAAGAGATCAAACAAGAAGAAGGAGAAATCATTTTTTGGAGAATACATTTATATATGAGTATTACTCCTTGTGAAGAGTAGAGTGTGGTTCAACAACTTTAGAATGAAACCCTCTAGTTTTGAAATAAGAGGACAAAAATCCCTAGTTTCTATTACTAAATTAGTGGAAAGAAACCCCTGATTTAAGCATATCTCAATATATTTCAAAGTCTTTTCATAAAAGTACACCATTGCAATCTTAGAGATAAATATGTAGTTTCTACGAGAATTAATTGAATCATTTTTTGGGTTTTACTCTAAATATCTAAGTTTAGAAAATATCAATAGTGATTTTTGAATCATCAATTAAAGTAAAAGCTTATATTAATAAATAATTATGCTAGATTGTTATTCTTATGAACTAGGATTAGAAATCTTCAAATAATATTAAATGGGAAATTACAATTGGTATTAGAGTTGGATATTTTCCAACTTGTGAGATTTCCTTCCAATGCAATTTAGTGAAAAAGCTAGAAAATATTGTTAAACATAACTTAAAAACTCAACATCAAATTTCTAAGAACAAAATGATAGAAACTTGTTTGGAATTTGAGGCAGAAGAAGCAAACATGGATAGAAAGAATGGTAACTAGAATTATGCAAATAATACTGATAGAACATTTGACCTTAGGTATGATGGGGAAAATGTTTCATCTAATGCATAACGACCAAAAAACATAGAATAATTCCAACAATAAAGATAGTGATGCAAATTATAGAGCCAATAATAGTAAATATAATAAGTAGAAAAGTCACGCATAAGGAACCAAGGGTGGATCTATTAATAGATGTCTTTTTTCTACTTTCATTCAAAGGGGAGAAGATTTTTTTGGAGAAGCACAAAATTTAATGCAAGATAGTATTACCACCTATTATAAAAAAATATATAGAAAATCCCTACAAAGATTCAAGAAGCAATGTCTCTCAAAAATTGCATGAATATGAAGAAAGAAAGATGTGGGTCAAGAATTGAACCTAGATCCCAACCAAGACAAAATGATTATTAACAAGCTTTAGGTAATTTAATATTATCTATATTTGATGGTTTTAATAAGTGTATTTCTCATGCATGGGTGTAGAAGTTAGACACATATCTATCACTAAAACCTATTATCAAGGATGAAACCATCAAACTTTCCACCTTACACTTGGAAGGATCAATTGATAAATAGTGGTACCATGGGTTGGTTAGGTCCAAGGTCATGGTCTAATAGACACATGTGATATATTTTTTAAATTTTTATTGAAAGGTTTGATAGAAATAATCTTGAAGTCTATTTTGTAGAGTTGGTGCAATTAAAACAAGAAGTAAAAATGGAAAAATATCTAGAAGAGTTCCAAAATTTATCTATAATGGTGCCTAATGTTACAAAAAGAAGATTGCGTATCATTTTTATTGAAGGGTTAATTTTACAAAAATTATCTTCAAGTCCATTTTATAGAGTTGGCTCAATTAAAACAAGAAGTAGCTTTAGCATCGTAAATTGTCACCCTTGACAATTTCAAACTATATTTTGCCCCTTTAAGTTATTGGACCTAATTAAGCTCCTAATTTTCAAAATTATGCATTCCACAACTTATTTTAAATATTTTCTAACAATTTACAAGCATAAAATAAATGCTCTCATTTAATACTTTGTCCCTAATACTTTAAACCCTCAAAAATAGGATCAGGACACTGGCACCTATGTCCCCCTATTTTGGCTTCAAATTCAAATTTCGGTGGACTAACATTTTATTATTTGAAATTCAAATGTTTAAAGTAGGCTATCGGGATTTATTTTTTGGGAAATTAGAATAATAGCATATAAATACCTAGTTATTGCACCATTTAAACATTAACAAGGAGAATCTACAAAACTATTGGCAAAATTATGATCAAGAGCATTCAAGAGCAACCATTAGAGTTTCATTAGAGTAATTCAAGATGCAACATCACACCAAAGTGTATGTGATTTCATGTGTTATCATTTTTTGTGAATTCTAACCATTATTGTAGGTCTCCAAATCATTCAAGCATTCAAGAAAATCAAGCAAGTAAGATCCAAGATCCTTTCAAGGAGATGTCTATGACTTCAGTCCTTCAAGGAAGTCGTTGAAGGATGGTGAGTTGCAGCACTTTGTGATTTCATCATTCCTTCCTATCATTTATCCATTTATCATTGGCATTGCTATTGTGGAAGTGGAAACACTTACACGGGGTTTGACTGAGACAAGCCCCTAAAATGGCCCAATATTTCCTCTCTTTGTGAATGTGCATATCTCAGGTTGAAGAGGATCAAAGGAAGCTTGAAGAAACTTTATTCGTTGTTGCATTTGAAACCCTAGACCTTAACAAGTCATGAAAAGTCAATTACAAAAATATTCGACAAAGATCCAATAAGTTTGCAGATGGTAAATGGAAATGTAGATCTGGCATCAAAGGACTACAAAAATAGATCTAAAAAATACCTAGTAGGATAGTGGCACCCCTAATACCAATGTACAAATTTGGTTGAAATTTATACCACAAGTGTATAGTGTCCTCCCCTTTCTATTTTGTTGTCTAATTTCCTCTGTGACATCTTAGATCTTTTGTATTTACATCAAAACATTATTTTACATCATTAAGTTAGTTATATCTTTGCATTTTAATATTAGGTCATTTCCAGATTTGGTTAAGGGTTGGTTGACCCACCTTTTAGGTTGTAAAATATAATACCTTTTCCAAATCCATCAAAACCCCATTCCATCCTTGCATATCCATTACCATCCTATCCTTCAATGAAATTTGAGAAAGGTGTCAAAACCTAAGGTGCAAAGCCACAAAGGGTTTCCATTTTTCACCATTTAATTTTGGTGAACCCAACCTATTAATATTATATATCTTCTAAAAATTCACCCTATATCTAGGTTTTGCATATTATTGTGTTGTATTTTTTATTTAGGGTTTCACTTTTGTGTCATAAAAAAATAAAAAATCCAAAAAATTGCATTCATATTGCATTGAAAGTTATAATAGGCCTTTTTTCAATCATCTTAGCTCAAATATAATTCAATTTACATTAATATGTTTGCATTAGATCATTAAAATCTAAAATTATTAATTGCATTCAAGATTGCATCTTTCATTTAGGTCAAAAAAGTGAAAAATTGTATAGTTTTGCTTCATAATTGCATCAAATCATCATTTTCAGAATCTTGCATCTTTAAATCAAGCAATTAGTGTTGAACACCCAAAATAATGAGAGGGGGTGAATCAGTATTCCTTTAAACTAATTAAACATAAGCCATCCAATTACCAACATACATCTATAACAACAATAATGAAATAAAACATGAAACATCCACAAGATCACATGACACATGAACACCAATATTTTTACGTGGAAAATCCAAAAAGGGAAAAACCATGGTGAGGGTTAGCTCACAATATATTATATTTGAATATAGTATATTATAGAAAGGATCACTATTAGGTGGACTCACTGTTCAAGTGAGCTCACTGCTCACAGAGAATGAGAAAGAATAAATAAGGGGTGGCCACACAGCCTATTTGAACTAATACAATAACATTTATCATATGTTGGATTACAGTTCCAATGAGGTACAAAATTAATCTTCACATAGGTTTGAATCAATACTCTTCTCTACTCACAATCTACTCAACTCTGATTATACTCGCATTACACACTTGTTGTCATAACCCATTTTTATTGCATTTAAATTTAAAATATGATAAAATGGATTATTGAGGAAATTCAATATGTTGAATGAAAATTTTATATTTTTGAAATGTTTGAAAGAAGTTGACCATCTTTTAACCATGTGATCTTTTGAACTATCTTATACTTTATCATTATTGAACGTTACTAATGAATAGTGTAAGTGCAAGTGTGTGCAAATGTAGGAAAATAGGTTGAAGGAAGAGAAAATGATTGAGGTAGGATTGTTTAGCCGGATTGAAGGGTAAGCTTGATGGAATCTGGGTGTGCACACCACAAAACATCATGATGTCTGCATTTGAAATTTCATATAAGAGATTATATTAATCTGATTCGAAATGATTCAAATGATTGAAAAAGTAGGCTTATGGAATGATATACATGTGATTTGTTACTTAATTGTCTATTTCAATCTTATATTTTCAAAAAATTGAAAAGAAAACAATGGCATGATTAAACATATATGTATGTATTAAAAATGGCATGCTTGAAGGATAAGGAAATCACTTCATTTAAAAACTATTATTCGAATAATAATAGAAGATGCTTCTTTGCTTGAAAGTGATTTCACACTATACTATTATCAACATAAAATAGTGATAAATATACATATATATGTGTGTGTGTGTGTGTGTGTGTGTGTGTGTGTGTGTGTTTATATACATATATATACATATATGTATAAGCACACATATATATAAACATATTCAAACTCTTTGAAAAATTAATATGAGTTCGAATTCATCAAATATTGTTGTTAAATTCTGATAATAAATGAAAATAATAAAATATGTAATAATATCATAATGGCCTGCATTCGAATTAAGGCAAGATATTCAAAATTTGTAAGTGGGTCCAGTTATGGAAATTATGATTTGAAATGGCTCCTTTAGTGGAGCGCGTGTAGGAAAATAAGGTGAGTTAAAATTTTGGTAACACGGAATTGAAGCCAAAACTAAAGGAGAATGGGCTGGGTCGACGAAAACTAAGAAAAAAGCTAAGGAAAAATCCATAAAATCAGAGGTAATTGATGGTTTTGTTTTGTAAATGGTTGAATTTATAATTTAGTATATTGATAAGCTTGTATGATTTGTTTATTTTGACAATTCCATTTGAATCAATGTAAAATTGTTTGATGATCTTCTTTATGCAATCCATTCAAATGATTTGGCTATATTTTATGTTATATGCAAAGGCCATGTCGACCATTTCTTGCTTTCCCATGCTTTGTGTATGCTCTTCTAACAACATGAAAGACAATTATTTTATGATCTGCAAGTTATATGTTGTTGCCACAATTCATTTATCTCTTGCATGTGTTAATCCTTAGCCAATTCACACGACTAATTGGGTGAAACCGATAGCCTGTGATTTTGAAATGCAACGATTCTTAAATCGTGTATCGCTCCCTCTAAGGGAGGTGGCAATCCTCCACTATTATTATTCATGTTATGTCATCCATCGTGTGATAGAACCCCTATGGTTAGCCACACCATATGGGCGTGAGAACCCTTGTAACCTATCTTGGAATGATGGACAACATCATTGTCAACCTTGTTGCCTTGTTCGTAGAGAATAATGGTGGAGCATTGTGTCATTCCATTGTTATCAAATGTTATTATTCCATATCATTGTGTTATTATTCCATGTCGCCTCGTCTACAGAGGATGATGGCATAATGATGTATCATTCCATATTTATGCTTGCATGTTAAGTATGTAATTTATCATTCTCTACGAATGATACCCAGATCATCCCTTAGAACGAATGCAACCAAGTGAAGGGTCGACATGTATAGGCTTCAGCCTTGGTGTAGTTAAATAATAAGAAACAGTTAATCAACTACTGGTTGTTCCATAGAACGGAAGTGACATAAATATATTTAAAACAATGAACATAGGTTCTTCAAACACCAAGCAATATTAAGATTGTCCCAGTATTGTGTAAATTATTATTGTTAAAATGACAATTATTTCATTCAAATTCTTTTACCTTGCATAAAATGATATCAGTATTATTTACTTATTTTTGTATATGTATATTTATATACAAATGTTCTTTGAATCATAGAGCTTTGATTGAAAGCATAAGAACGATAGTTATGTCGCTTCAGATCCTTGACCTTGATTGTATTTGAATAATTAAGGGTCCCTAGATGGAACTCAAATAGATGAAACACTGGATAACTTGAAACTGGAACTTTTAAACTTCTGCAAACACCATTGTTATGATACAAACAACACATCAGTATGTGGAAGTTGTTCAACAAAATTGTTCTTCTTTCTTTGAAAAATTAAATTTACATCTTGTATTACTGTCAGACGACGTGACAATCTATAACATTATTTTGAATGAAGCAAACTGTTATAATGGTTTTTATTTCAGAATGTATGCACAAATTTAATAAATTAAGTTGGCACATATATGTGTATGCACATAGACCTTTGTCTACGTACATACACATACTTGTGGCATACCTTCTTTTGTTACTTATTTAAATTTTTTTTAACGAATACTAAATTATGTTGAATGCAATCATGTGATATGTGTATGAATTAAATGGATAATGTATTGATTAGTTCCATTTGAATTATTTTTTTGATTTATTTAAGTTGAGGAATTAAGTAGATTGAATTGCTTTTTCATAGATATGTGTAAGGATATTCTCTTTGTTTAGTAGAACAACACCTAAGTAGACTAGAGAACCTTAGGGTAGATGTTGCTAGAGGGTAGATAGTTGCTAATGAATAAACTGCATTGTTGAAAGTTACCTTCCGGGATAGGTGCCGAAATGGAGTACATAGAGTATAGGTTTTTGTTTTATCCAAAACCTATCTTTTGTTGTTGCAACTAAATTTTTATGCTTGGCCAAGCAATTAGCTCATTATGTATGTATGGAATTTGTGATAACACTCTCTGCCATTCCTAGCATAGATCTTGCATTTTTATAATCATAGATAGAGATGCATGTTGATGTTTGGGCACGCACCAGATTCCACCTTGCAGATTGTTCTCTTGCTAATTTTTTCATGCAAGGTCGGGTATTCTTCAAGTAGGAAGAATTTCGAGGAAGTGTAAGCTTTGTGGTTGGGTGGTAAAACTCTTTAGCCATGTTCTCATCCACCAGTGGAGGCGAGCGTTAAAAGGAAACCTTGGATGTTTCCAAGTTATCAAAAGATTATGATGTAACCTTGATGTAAAATTTGTATATTTTGTTGACTTTGAGGCCCTATGAGCCAAGTCAACTTGGATATTGTAATTGACATTTAGAAATAAATATATATTATGGTTCATATTTTAATTAGACATGTGTTTCTATGATTGAAAATAGCTACTTAAGTTATGTCTTTTTAAAATTAAATATTCATAATGTCATTTGTAATAATATAATTAAGTAATAATTAGAATGGGTTATTACACATGTAGGTGAAGCACTATACATTTCATATGTCTCTCATTACTCACATACAATCTTCTCTCTCTACCACACCATAATCCAAAATTCCAAAGTTAATCTCCTATATATATATCCATATCAAGTGTAGCTTCAATTAGGTCGGCCTAATTAGAAGTAACACACAAAATTAAAAATGTCATTCTCAAAAATAATTATCCACATCTTATGCCATAATTAAAAATTAAATTCACCTTGAGATAGGTTGGGATGGACCTAATACAGATCCCACATAAAATAAAGTTACTGGCCTATCCTCCACAAAACATCAAACGTGTTAGGTCAGCCCAAAATAAGACCTAAACACAAAACCTTCATATGTACATACAATTTTCCATATGTGTGACTTCAAGACTCAATCTCTCTTTGAATTCCCACTCAACTAACATCTAATAGCTTATCCTCATCATCACAGAACAAAATAATTATACGTGAAGAAATGCATAATCTCCCATGTTGATACACTATACAAGGAATGACTACAATATACAGGGTTGAACTCTGTCATTTGTATCTTTCGAAATACTTCACAAAATCTTGAATGTAGATGCATTTTATGATCTTAAAACTATAGTTAGAATCACAAAGTGATATCTCTACTTGTGGTGGAGTGCAGACCCAAAAACTGACACACTAAACCACAATACTGTTAGAAGGAGTACTTAGCCAAATTCCTATATAACCATATATTTTTCTTAAAAATGAGGTGTTTTCTTAGCTTAGTACTCTGTAAAACTTTAAGATTTGTTGATCTAAATAAGCTTTTCCTTTTTATTGTTACAATTTCTTTGTGGGTGATTATCTTGATTAATCCACTTTACTATTGTAGAAAGTAGATAGAAGTTGATAGAAGAAGTAGACAGGATATTAGAAAGATTACACAACATATACCGTGGAGAAAACCCTTCTGGGTAAAAAACTCCACCAAGAATTAATCTATGATTCAATCTTTGAAGTAGATTACAATAGCTCCAATTCTTGCTTTAGAATGCCTCTTTTGCCTTCATCAAACTTCTTCACAACCTGCAAATCAAACTTACCAACTTTCTCTACAACTTGCTTGAGATATATAGACTTTCTCCAACATTGTAAACTCCAAATGAGTTACACAAACAATGCTCAAGCCCTAACCCTTAAAGGTATGCCAATTTCATGCAAGTGAAGATGCACCATGAAAACCAATGTCAAACCATTTGCCTCTTCCATTTGGGCATACCAAACTGAAGTCACAACTAAGTCTTCATCTTGTAAATATCTTGAGGCTTTATCCTCAAAGTTGGCACCCAAAAGAGGGACCCACTTAACTGGGCAATCAATAATATCTCTGCATGCAAAGGAGTTAATTCCAAGAAGCCAACTTGGGTGCCCAAAGTGGGTCCAAGATATTTCTTGTTAACTGAAACATTTCTCAACACCATTCATGCAAGAATGGTCATCTCTTGTTAACTGAAGGTAATTCCTGTTATTTGCCATGCAACTCAAGTTATTAGGCATGCATTCCAAGCAGGGATAACTTTAGTGGTGAATCTTTGCCAATTGGCGAATTTTAGGAATTTGGCAATTCAAATTTGGCGAATCTACTGTATCTGCAGGGTGTTCAAATCACTAGGAATTCATGGACTATCGGTCCAATGCATGTCCATTCGCCAACAGTTTTTTTTTATGAGGCATGTTTAGGCAATAAATTCGCCATAACAGAATATGCATTTCCAATGCATCGATCAATATTTTCGCCTGGAATCTCGGGGAGCATGTCAAAGTCACCTACATATTTGCCAATACTATTAAAACAACATTATATGAAGACCCATTTTGCCAATTAAAATTTACAAATAGTTGCTTGTGAAGACCCATTTCGCCAATTAAAATTTATAAATAGTTGCTTATGAGGACCTATTTTTCCTTGAAAATTTCAAGGTATCGTTGTATAAGCATGCGAGATTCGCCAAATTTTTAACATACCATTTCAAAATCCCGCAGAATTTGCCAAATATGGATTGATATAAATACAATTGAAACTGTTATTTGTTCTTACACATTTTGTTCGGTTTTACAAATTTTGTTCAATTCTAAGGTTCTACTTCTCAATTCAGAAGTCAGCGAAAGCCGAAAATGTAGACTCAAAGGTGAGTGATCATTTCTTCATACTGTTATTAGTTATTAGACTATTAGTTATAATAATAAGATTTCTTTATCTGTTTTCCATTCTTGCTTCAGTCTTAAACATAATTTTAAGTAGGGAATGGGATCTATATTCTCTATCAGTCTGTCCTTTTTAAACAAGAAGACATTTTTTTCCAGCTTTTATTCGAAGTGAGATCAATATATCGAGCAGCAAGGGTAAGACTCCTGAGTAGGCGGGTAATGAAGAGACTGGGAGGCCATCAAAATGCCCAAAATGGGGAGGTACCATACAATCTTACTTTGGAATTGGCAAAGCTTCTAATCCATCAGATCAAGGTGGAGCTACACCATCAACTCTTCCACCAAATATTATTGAAGATGGAGATACATCATCAACTCTTCCGCCACAGGAAGGTCAAGGTGAGATTGTCATTGTGTTAAATCAAAATGTATCAAATGAGGATGGCAATACCGCAGAAGATGTTCCAAGGGATACCCTGGATAGCCAGAATGAGATAATCGACTTGGATGAGGATGATGTTGGTAGCAAGAAAAGAAAAGCCAAAGCAAAATCGGGGCATGAGTGGGAAATGACAAGGAATTTTTAAATTGGTTGGTTGTCGAAGTACCCATTCCTTGAACCAATGGGGGTATCAAACGAAAACAATATTGAAAGGGCAACAGAGTTTAGATGTAAGATTTGTAGTTGGAAAAGTGGAAGAGACAAGACGATGCAGCTAAAGCTTGACACTATAGAAAAGCATATCGGCAAAGTTTACGAAAAACAAATCATAGACAGAAAGGAACAATCAGTCGTACGATGGAAATCAAAGGAAGAATGTCTTCATGTTAAGTATGCCACAGATTATGGAGAGCATAACCATAGAATGTCGAAGATTAAAAAATGTGAAGGTACACTTGAGTCTCATTTTGGAAAAGCCATGGCAGCAACAAATCTATCAAAAACTGTTTAGATGAGTGTTGTTTTTCATATTTTGTCCAGGGGGCATCCTATGACAGACTACCCAGAATATTTTGATTTATTATCTTATTTGAGTGTTCCCCACTTTCCCTTCTCACATTGGTCAGTAAACACTAGATGGGAATGGGAAAACTGTCTTGCTGCAGTGGAAAAGCAAGATTTAAAGGAGAAATTAAAAGAGTCAAATTTCATTGCATTATCTTTAGATGAAGTTACTGCGGTAGATAATACTTCTTGGGTTTGTATGCATTCGTATACTGCCGAACAACATGTTCGCCAAGCTCATCTTCTTTGTGTTCGTAAAATGAAGGACAATTCAACATTGAAAAATCTATTTGAACTAGTCAAGAAATCTTTGAATGAAATTGCAGGTATGGATGAGTTGACAATTGCCAAAAAGTTGGTGTGTGTAGGAGCTGATGGAGTTGCAGTGATGCAAGGTCAAAGGAGTGGTCTTTGCACAAAGTTACAAACTACTTGTGCACCATACATGCTTGGCATTCACTGCATGGCCCACAGAATGAATTTAGCATTCAAAATTGTAAGCAAGTTTCCTACAGTATCAAAAGTTGAAAATCTAGTTCGCGAGATCCATGCATACTTCTACCAAAGTCCCAAATGTTTCCTTGAATTTCAACATTTTGTTGAGGGAATAACACCTAGAAACAAGCTTCTCAAGGATTTCGATACTAGATGGATCTCCCTACATTGACTAGCACAATGAGTTATTTCAGAATATCAATCATTGATTGGAGTGATGTACGAGCATCGCAACACAATAGACAAAGCTCCTGACCTCTTACATAGGTTAAGTGATATAGAGACACTCTTGAATTTAGCTAGTCTTCTCCCCATGCTGGATGAGATGAACAATCTTGTGAAGAAAGCCCAAGATAGAACTATGTATATTTATGAATATGCCAATCTATGTAAACTTACATGCTTGGCCCTCGATCATCTATATCTAGATCTAACACAAGAAGGTGCAAATTATTTGATGTGGCAGAAAATTTTTGATTTGAATAATCTTGATAATTATTTACAATTTAATGCAAGCGGGCACTTATGTATTTGTGTATGTGGAGATGAGATACCAATGTACCATTGTAAGATAGGCACTGGTAGGCACTCTAGAAAAGAAGTACCTGTTAACGAGGAAGATTTTAACGACATTGTTAAATCTGTTAGTGATAATTTGAAGGAAATTGCAAAATCTCTTTCCTCAGAGATTCGTGAAAGATTCCCTCGACATGAAATACTTGAAGCCATGGGTATTGTGTATCCTCAATTTTGGGTAAACCAAGATAACCCAAAATATTTTCATGATCAAGTAAAAATCTTGATCGAACAGTTTTCAGAAAAGGCAACATACAATGAACAAATAATAGAAGGAATTTTAGATGAAAAAAAGCTTAGAAAGCAATCTCAAATTTTTGCAACAGCTATGAGGGAGCAGTATAAATCCATGGGCAAGGAGAAGGCCTTTGAATCGGGATCAATAAAAAAGGTTTGGACAAGCTTAGGTCAAAGTGAAATATTGCGTGGTTTGATGTCAGAATATTTCAAACTTGCCGATTTATGTCAAACAATGAGATTGGGGTTGGTGGAGGATGAGAGAGTTTTCAGTACATTGGGGTTTTTGAAATCAAAGTTAAGAAACAAACTGGACAAGAATTTGGAAAATTGCTTGAGGATGAAAGGAACTGCGTCTAATGTCAAAAAATTTCCTTTTGAAAGGGCACTCGCAATCTAGAGGTCTACATGTGAAAGAAGAGGGACCAGGTTGTGCAACACAGGCTCTCCAATTCCAACACCCGCCGGTACTGGTGGTAGCGGCAGTGGGACTGGGCCTGGGACAAATGACAATGATATTGAAATTGACACAAATCAAACAATGAATGTTGAATTTGAGACACAAGCCAAAGAAACTACAGAGCAGTCTCAGAATCAAGATGACTCTTTTACTTTATCTGAAGATGAGGATCGGTTTGAGGACCCTGACTCCGTTTGGGAAATGGGAGATAATTAGCAGGTTTTAGGTATTTTTTCTGCACTTCATGAATCAGTTTCCATTGTTCGAAAGTCCAAAGTGTAGTTGATGTCTAATGATATTTTATATTGTATTCAATGAACATTGAAATTGTGAATCATTGCACTTCATGTTCATGATATCTTATTTTATATTGCACTCAAGCACTGCATGTCAACTTGAATCATATTCCAAACTGTAGTTGATGATTTTGTATATTGTATTCAAATGAATTGTGTATCATTGCACTTCAAGTTCAGAATATTTTATTTTATATTGCAGTCCAAGTCTCCATGATATTTTATATTATATTGCACTTCATGAATCATAATACATATGCCAAAGTCAAACTGTAGTAACGTAGTTGATGATATTTTATAAATTATATAAGATTCAATACCATCGGGCATCGGCCTAACAATGCCTCATCGGCAGAACCCCCATCACAATCCCGCCGATGGCCCGATAAAAATAGCTCACAACCTAGTATCGGTGTAACAATACTCTATCGGCCTGACTCCTAAGGTGCTCTCCCGATATACCGATAGAGTCAAGTTGTCAACAAAAGTAACCATGAATTATAATTTATGACCACGGGCATGAATTATAATTTATGACCATGGGCATGAATTATCTTATTTTATCAATAATCACAAAAATATACCACACTTTGATTTTATGAACAATGCAAATTGTAGTAATTTGTGTGACAAGATCCATATTATAGCCTACATTCACATTGCATCCATAAATACTAGTATACATATATTAATTAATAATATATATAAAGAATGCTGAAAGTTATCAATACTTAACATTGTTTATTATAATATTAATTAATAAAATATATGAAAAACTGATAATATATATAAAAAGCTATTTCTACTATTTATATATATATATATTAATTAATAATATATATATAAAACTATTTAAGCATACATATCTTAGTTTGTAATTTTAATCCAAAAGTATTTAAATTAACAACTATTTATTGGGAAGATTTTAATTTAAATTTTTTTGAAAAATAGAAAAAAAAAACATTTTATGTGCTTGTTATTTTTAAGGAGCACATACTTCCACTTGCCTGTCATTTTCAATGAAGCTTCAAAAAGTTTACGAATATTCCTTTGTTGCTTTCACTGTATAACGCTTTCAGCATAATTAAACAAAATTTGAAATTCCATAGTGACGTAGTCCTTCCCCCATTCCTAACAAAATTCAATACCATCAGCCTAACAATGCTTCATCAGTGGAACCCCATCACAATCCCGCTAATGGCCCAATAAAAATAGCTCACAACCTAGTATCGGTGTAACAATACTCTATCGGGCTGACTCCTAAGGTGCTCTCTCGATATACCGATAGAGTCAAGTTGTCAACAAAAGTAACCATGAATTATATGGGCATGAATTATCGAATGCATAAAGTATATCAGGGGAACTATGGTGCATCGGGGAAACATTATCTAGCGTCCCACCGATAGAACGAAGGATAGGTGTCCATCGGTGGAGAGGGTGGCTATCGGTGAAAGACTGATGTGACATCCCGTGGCATCGTGCTGTGGTGCATTTATGAACCAGAATTGAAGTAAATTATATCACAAGTTGATCACATAGTTGTTACAATATCTTGGAAGATTTTGCTTAGGGCAAAAGCAGAAAGGCAAAATCTTGGAGTTTTGACGCAGAAAAGACCGGTGGACTATGGAGGTGACTCGATGAAACTCACGTAAGTACTTCACTTTTAGACCCAGCTGAGAAGCTATTTTACTCAAAAGCTTAAGATTTAAATAATGGAAGAGAGTACAGACAAACCTAAAGCTAAAAAATAGAAAACCGAAAAGCCTAAGAGACTCCTAAATGAAGACCTGATAGATCAATGTCCTAGGTCGGGGCCGAGACCCAAGAGGAGTGCTCAAATGAATCCTTCCATGGATCGATTATGGGACAAACATAAGGGCTTATGGGATATTTGGACACCACAATGAGGGTACGACCTCTTCATGTACCATTACAGAAAACAATTTAGGTTCCAACCAGTCTGCAATCCATGGAGGTTGAACGTGGGAAGACTTGTGGTGCCCAACGTGTTTGTGAACGCAGAGCTAATTAAAGCTCTTGCTATCAGATATGACCCCAAGAAAAGAACTATTCAGTCACATGGCGGGGGTGACATGCTTGTCATTTCTAGGGATCTCATTTCTAATGTCTTTCAGTTAGAGTGTTCACTGAATTTATCATTCACGCCCAAAGATCTCTTGACAGAGTATTGCCACATGGATACCAGCTATAAGAGATGGAAATTACCTTTGCATAGGCCCAAGGATGATGGAGGCCAACTCAGGAGGTTCTCTAGCAATGAAAACCCTCCTTTCCATGAAGATTTGTTTGAAGAGTATTTCCGATACACCTATTATTCAGCTGGTCAGGTTTTGGGAGTAGAGGTTCCGCCTCTCATGTTAATTTCCCCAATGGTCTTAGCTGCAGACATACAGAGCAAGGATGCCAGGCCATTTGATTATGCTAGCTACTTGGCCAATGCCCTACATTGAGGGCTCGAAAAGATTAAAAATAATAGTGATAATATTAATTTTGAACACTATTCTTTGCTTATGCATTTGCTATTGTACGAGGGACAAGTCAGAGGGGTCTGGAGTGAAGAATTAAGGATAAAAGATACAGATGAAAATGGAGATTTTAAACCTGTACAAATGTGGACTTCATTTGGGACAACCGATTTGGTAGGTCTCATTACCTTTATTTTGAAGAATTTTTTGTAAAACCATTGATGAAGTTGCTGGGGTATCTGTGCAACTATAACCTATCCCCAGAAGTACAAAGATTTCTAAGACCAAAGGAAAATGACCAGAGAAATAAAGTGAATCATAACTGGGGAGATTGGTATGCTTTCCCTAATTGTACAGTGATAAGGGTTTATGGGTTTGAAGGGGCTCCACACTTGATGCCACGAGTAGTTCCTGACCGAATTGATTTTTTAGAAATTGTGAGGCAACTGGTAAAATCTGATTCCAAACACCTCAAAGGACATAGCAAACAATCAATTATGCCCAACACCTTATGTTTTGGAGACTTTACAGTGGTTGCCAATGAAGGATATGGAGAAATTGATGGTAAATTAGCACAGTACAACCTACCTCTAGGTGATGTAAGGGAACAATTTGATGCAGAAGGGTTTATTCACAAGGTGAGATTATCGCAAGGGCTATCAGGGTATGAACATTTGTTCTCAATCGAAGATGTCATAAGAAACCATGATGAGGCTTCCACCAAGGAAAGAATGATAGCCTATAACAAGATTATGCTTGCAGAGGAATGGAAGAGAAAAATGTCCCATCTTATTCAAAGGCATTTGGTGAGATATAGGATCCTTTAACAAGAATTGAGCAACTCATTGCTCATGTCAATGAACTGGTAAAGGATGTTCCCCCAGTTGTTTTTGATGCACCTCATGCAACCTATTCAGGAGTACAAGTTGAAGACATAGAGCCCTTGGATTACATACCTTAACAGCCTACTCCTGAGGTATGTTTTTCTGTAGATACTGATATAAGTGAAGAAGAGCAGAGTGATGAAGAGGGTGAGTAGGTCAAACAAATCAGTGCTCCTGTGATTGCACAGTATGATCCCCCTCAAGAGAAAAATATTGTAAGATTTGAGGCATCAAATGAACTATCTGATGATGTGAGGGTCATGGCTGGACAACAGTTTATTTCTAATTGTGATTTTGTTAAATCTTCTAAATTTAAATCATTTGTTTATGAATATAAAGGTAGAAAAATGAGGCAACAGATACAAGATATCACTCCTGAACATGAGGCAACCACTTTGGAGGAATTGAAAAGGGAGGTAGAAAAGGAAATGGAGTCCATCACTCCTGAAAGAGGTAGGGAATTGCTTCAAGAAGCTAGAGTGTTTCTCCTTCCAGGGTGGGATATTAGCTCTTCAATTGTATTTGATAGCTTCATAAAAAGAGGGGATACGACAATGAACTTAACAGAAGAAGCAAGTGACAAAATGTACTTAGGATCTGGGTACAACCTAGACGAAGCCACCTTGCTTATTTGGTCAATGTATCCCCATGATAAAAGACCTACTATAATTAGTAATCCAAACCAAGTGTTTGGTCATCTCTTGGTTCAACGAGTAGTGGATACCAACCCTATAGAGACAGCAGAGTTGAACATAAATGTGGCAAAATTTACCAAAGCACAGATCAATAAACTGATTAAGGAAAATGACAAACTAAAGAAGGAGCTAGCAAATCAATGAGAAAAAACATCTTCCTCATCCAAATCAAAGTTTTACTCCCCATGGATTGAAAAAGATAAGAGAGTGCTTGATGGATTGGCTGATGCAGCCTACTGGAAGAATTGCCATCTGAAATCCTAGGGGAAATGCAAAGAATTGGAGAAAGAAGTGAAAACCATCAAATATAACACTGTATTTGAAATGATAAAAGAAAGGTTCAATAAAATGATGAAATGTGCTATTGAATATTGGGAAGTATTCAATCAGACACTTATTGCATTGGTGGAGAATGAACGATTGCAGCCTAGAATGATGGAGAAAAAAGAGGAGCTCATAGATAAGAATGCCATGAAAGGACATCTATTGCTAACATATAACAAGTTGGTAGAATCACATAACGGATATCATAATAGGCTTAGGGAATATTTTGACTACTTTGATTCAGTCCCACGTCCGACACTTCATTTTGGCATTAGAAACTCATGAAAATATGATGATTGGAAGGAAGAGCTTGATGGGCTTCTGACTGCTACATTGCAAGAAATAAATGATGAGGATATGGTTTTACAAAATAGTCATAAGCAACTCAAAAAAATAATGTCTCTGGAATATGATATGAAAGAGGCAATCTCTAACGTGGACACCTATGTTGAATAGGAGTACATCCATCACCTCTCTGTAGTCAATATGTTTATTAGCCAAACTATAGATTTGTCAGAATCAGATCCACCAGGATAACCATCAAATTCAGAGGAAGAATGACAGTCGATAGCATGATGAGCACCCTATCATGGAGTAGAATCCTTGATCAGATCTTGGGTGGTCAGTGGTCAAGGGCTTCTGCTTGGAGATTAACGAATCGGTGCATTCACCTGTGGCATTGTTTTATTTATAATTTGAGTTATGTTTAGTTGTCAAAATGTCATGACTTTTTGCAAGGGGTTTGTAGCTTGTTGCCTCTCATATATAAGAGAGATAAATACCCCAATAGGAGATCAATGGATCATCACATCATTTTTAATTAGACTTTAGAGTAGAAAATAGTAAGAAGATAGATAATAGATTGCACCAATTCACCCATCCATCTCATTATTCATATCATAAACTATTTTTTTAATGTATATCATTTGAACTTTGAAGATCAATACAATGGAGAAGGTTACACATATTTACTGATTTGCTTTCGAGTGTTCAACTATTGTGGATTCATATGCTTATAAGTTATTAACTTATTTGGCTGTCTCCAAAGTGGCTGTTTATGTTATTCAATTTGTCAGTACATTGAATTTGAATTCTTCAGGAATAGGGGCTGTGACCATGGGGTTTTAGATTTATTTATGGACATGATCATTGATCAAGTAGTAATGTGGGCCACAAAATGGATCTTGTCACATAAATCCTTGCAATTTGTGCTAATCATAAAATCAAATGTAGTGCATTTTTGCAGTATGTGGGATGTGGGTGAGGTGTAAGTTGGTGGATA
>CM021103.1:261630250-261694629 GCA_007115665.2 Sequoiadendron giganteum
CTCCCTCCATCTCTCCCACTCTCTCCACCACTCTCTCCCACTCTCTCCCATCCTCTCCCACCCTCGTTGCTATTGAAAAATGAGGTGTTTTCTTAGCTTAATACTCTGTAAAACTTTAAGATCACTGATCTAAATAAGCTTTTCCTTTTGTTACAAATTCTTTGTGGGTGATTATCTTGATTAATCCATTTTACTATTGTAGAATGTAGACAGAAGTTGATAGAAGAAGTAGACAGGATATTAGAAAGATTATACAAGCATATCCGTGGAGAAAATCCTTTCTGGTAATAAACTCCACCAAGAATTAATCTATTATTCAATCTTTGAAGTATATTACAATAGCTCCAATTCTTGCTTGAGAATGCCTCTTTTGCCTTCACCAAAATTCTTCACAATTTGAAAATCAAAACTTACCTACTTTCTCTACAACTTTCTTGAGATATATAGACTCTCTCCAACATTGTAAACTCCAAATAAGTTACACAAACAATGGTCAAGCCCTAACCCTTAAAGGTACACCTATTTCATGCAAGTGAAAACCAATGTCAAACCATTTGCCTCTTCCATTTGGTAATACCAAAATGAAGTCACAACTAAGTCTTCATCTTGTAAATATATTGAGGCTTTATCCTCAATGTTGGCACCAAAAAGAGGCCCCCACTTAACTAGGCCATCAATAATATCTCTGCATGCAAAGGAGTTAATTCCAAGAAGCCAACTTGGGCGCCCAAAGCAGGTCCAAGATATTTCTTGTTAACTGAAACATTTCTCAACACCATTCATGCAAGAATGGTCATCTCCTATTAACTGAAGGTAGTTCCTGTTATCTGTCATGCAACTCAAGTTATTAGGCATGCATTCCAAGTTAACTGAATTCAACTAACATGCAACTAAAACTAACTGAAGATAACTGAACTGAACTGAACTGAACTTCAACTAAACTTTAACTGAACTTCAATTGAAGTTCAAACCCTATTTTATAGGTACTCAACATGCATAAAAAAAAATCCCTATTTTGTAGGAACCTAGGATGCATTCTTGAAGTAAACTCAATTTACCACTTAGTTAACTGAACTTAAGGTGAGTGTCACCTCTCATGTGTGAGCCCATGTGCTCCTATTTTGTAGGAGCGCCCATCCCAAGGCATCCCCACATGCTTTTAACATTTAGAATTAATTAAAAATGTCAATTAACATGATTATTTCATCAAATATTAATCCATTCCTAATCCTAGTGTTGTTGAACACTTTTCAAGGATTTAGGAGACTCATGAAATAACTAATGTTTAGGATTGCAATTAAATGGCATCCTATTTCCAACAATTTTCGGATCAACTTGTTAAGTCCAAATATCTTCAAGAATGCTTCCAATCCATGCTAGAATGATCATAACAATGTTGACATCAATGAAAACACTATATCATATAATATATGCACCTCATGCTCATGTTTCCAAACAACATCAACAATGAAAAACTTCCAATAGTCTTCCCCTTAGTTCCAACAATATCCCCCTTTGTCATTTGATGACAACATGCATATCAAAAAAAATTTCCAAAAGCTTGTCTCTCCCCCTTACACATATCTCTCCCCAAATATCTTTTCCAAGAGTCCTTCCCAATATTTCAAGTATCTCTCAATTTATTTTTCCCAATATCTCTCCCCCTTTGATATCAATGGAAAAGAGTGTGCCGGTATAAAAAGACTTTGCATACTCCCCCTCAGAAGGTTAACCAAAAAACTTTTGCACCTTCCATATATATGCAAAAAGAATCCGATTTTTTTTAAAAATGCATAAGAGTAGAAATTGTCAACTTGAAGATATTGACCCTTGAAGCTTTTGTAAGATGTCTTGCCAAGTAGATTTACCTTCTTCCCAATGCTTCTTTATTACTACAAGTGTTTTGTATTGTGACTCAAGCTTCACCAAGATTTTTTTTCCTTCTTCCAAAGTATTGGGAGTAAGATTTATTTCTAAAATCCTATTTGTATTGGCAAGGGCACTTGAGATAGGTATATGCTTCAATTTCACCAAGTTCCTTAGCTTCTCAAGCTATTTGATAATTTATTCCTTCTGGTTCTGTAGGGTAAAGTATTCTTCATGTAAGGTCACTAAAGAAATCCAGGTCTAATCATCTCTATCTTGTACCGGGTTATAATTTTTTGATGCATAACATATTTGTGTCTCAATTGTATTCATAACATCCTTTATGCTTTGTGTGGCATCAGGCCACTTCATGCAATACAAAAATAAGTTCCTTGCTTCCTCTTCACAGGCATGCATATCCTTCAAACTCTCTTCTACCTTGTGTGTAGATGCACACATTTTTGTAATGTCCAATAATTTTTTTTTGTAAGCTATGCTTCAAATTCTATTTCAACTTGTTCTTTCAATCCAAAGACATATTCTTTGAAAGAATCACTAAGTAGCTTGAAGTTCTCCATTGTAGTCGGGGAGGAAAATTTTTTTGTTCCAAGTGTTATCTCATGTACTGTCTTTTCAGCTTCATCCATCAATTTACTGATCTCATGCTCATGTTGAGCATCATCTATATGCATATCTTCTTTAGAGGTCACAGTGATACAAACTTCCTTTTTCCTCATGGCTTTCTACTTGACTCTCCTTGTGATTTTATTTGCTTCTATCATGATGGCATGGCTTATCAGAGGGGATTTCTCCCTTATCGAAGGACTATCTGTGGATCTCCTCTTCTCACCAGCTGTAGGTAGGGATATAATAACTGATCTCCTAGAGTTACCAGAGGCTTCTTTTGCACTCATGTCAGCTCTAGAAATTTCTATAGCTTCCCTAACTATGTATTTTGAGATGCCAAAATCTTTTGCATATGATTCTACCTTAGAATCAACCTCTTTCTTTATTTGTGGTTTATTAAATTTATTTTGAACTTCCATTGTCTTTTCTATATAATTTCCATATCTTGGCCTACCATGATCTTCAGGATTGTTAAGCGACACTTCAACACAACCAATAGCTTCATCTTCTGTCACTTCATAGCCAAGATCTAAAACCCAAATGTTTCTAGTTTCAATCGCTTTCATCATGCAAAAATTAATATAAACCAAAAAGTTAATGTAATTTATGTATTTCCTTACAAAATCTCTTGGAATTATCTATATCATGTTCATTCTTCTTTAAAAAATTGCAAAGAAAGCTACAAGGGCATCACCCTGAGAATTCATATCTCCAAGATTACTCATGTAGTCTCATATCTAATGAGAAATAGGCTTTTCACTTGACCAATTAACCTTTCCAACTAATGAAACTTCCTTCAAAAAGTAGAAAACCAAACATACCACCAATGTTCCATACCTAAATACATGCTCTTTCTTCTTAATTTCCTTCAGGTTCTCCATCAATTGTTGTCGAAACAACTCATAGAGGTCATACTCAACATTGTTCTCAATCATATCCAGTGCCACATGAATTGTGGTGGATTGAATTGTCTCCATAAATCATGTATCCAATAACCATAGCTAATTATTGAACTACCAAATTTCTGATGGGGTTTATTGTAGTACTTGTTTTCAACATTATGTCTTTGTTATTGATGGATTTCTGAATTGGAATCGGTCTAGCAGATCATAAACCAGTTATTTCTCTAATCACTTCTATAGTAATCATGTGAGCGCAATCAATCCATATAAACTGATCATGAATTCTACTTAAGGCTAGATTCTAATGCACTTCTCTTCATAGCTAAAGTTTGGAAACCAATGCCACACATCTAATTTCTTCTCAATTGGGATATTGTATTATGTTTCCAAGGTGTAATCTTCTCCAACTAACTCATCTACCTATAGATTGAACAATTTACTATAGGGTTATTCTTCCATATTCCCATGAATGTAAGCCCTAATATCTTCAGTTGGTAGAGCCCCAAGAGGTATATGAAAAAATGCACCTAGGGGATCATCTTCTAAAACTTTGGTAGAATATCTTTTAAATTTGGGTTGCGGCCTTTGAGAAACATCTACAATTTTTGGTGTCACCATTGCATTCAAATTGCCTTCAACTGATAATTCTAGAAAATTAGAATGTGTGGGGATTGCTAAATACCTTTTTCTCTTGCTCAACGAAGTAAGGTTTTGAAATTCTACAACTTGGAGATGCTTCAGACCCTTCAAACTCACTTCTTGCTCCTATTCTCTTCTTTGAATACATTCAATGAAATGAATTTATCTTATCAAATATGATTTTAACTCTCTGATTTGACACATTTCAACAATAAATGCTTCAGACAAAAAGCTAATAACCCTAAAACCTATATGCATAGTCAAATTTCCAAGCTCCGCAAATTACCACATTAGTATATTTTCTTCCACAATTTTCTTCCATAGATTAAGAATTTCATTCTTCATGACATATCATTGTGCTATATCTCAAGCACCTCTTTTCTAGTGGGGGACATAGGATATTCATTAAAGCTCCCCCTAAGCCATATCTTTGGGCTTAGTTACCGAAGGAAACATCTGCACTGGAGAGTGGTACAAATTCTCCCTTATCCTCAGTCTCTTCTTTCTTTCTCCAAGTCTTTTCTAATTTCTTCTTCACTTCATCTAGATCAATATTTTTGACTAGTTTATTCTTCTTTACCGAGTTTTCCTTGTGCTTTTGTTTCTGCAAAATTTAGCAATATGTCCTATCCTTTTGCAATTGTTGCATATGATATTCCTTTGAGATTATTCCTTTCATTCATTCTAGATCTGCATTGGTTAGCCTTGTGTCCAAATCCATAACATGTATAATAGTATCCATTGAAATATTGAAACATTTTACCATTGTTAGATGCATTTGTCATTTGACTTCTACATTCACTTTCTCTATGTCTTTCTTGCATGCAAAAAATTGACCAATAAAGAATGAAACATTCTGATTCATTCTGCTTCTACATTCCTTTACTTTATGTTCAAATTTATTGCAAGAATAACAAATACATTGAAAGATGAGTACCTTTGAGAATTTGGTTGTCTAATAGGAGGTCTTTTATCATTGTTTCCTTGATTCTGGAGCATGCCATTGTTCTTTTTGTCTTCAATCTTCTTCGCATTCTAATTTGATTTTGATCTTTCTCCTTTTTCAAGTCCTAGAAAACCTTTGTCTTTAGATGCTTTATGTCCTACAATTAACTCATCAAACATTGTAGAGCTTGTCTTAAATTTGTCTTCATGACTTCTTGCCTTCTCCAAATATGATCTCAAATTTACCACCTCTTGTTCAAGCCTTGTGCATTCATCAGTCTTGATTTTTACCATTGCATTTAGATATTCCTCAAATTTTTTCTTTTTTTCCACTTGTAATTTAAGTCTGGTGAGGTCTTCATTTGCTTGCTTCAGTTGTTCATTGACTTCCTTATACCTTTCTCTGTATTTCCTGATCTACTCTCTCATTTTTCTGATGCACTCATTTGCCTCTTTAATATTTTCCTTCATATCCATGTTTTCATTTTCAAATTTGTTAAGATATTCAAGAGAAACTTTGAGTTCTTCTTTGTCAATCATGCAATCTTCTATGTATTCAATAGAAATAATCTCTTCTGAAGGAATACGATACTTTCTAATAGCCATGTGTTCAAACTCAAGGATCTTCCAAAAGTGGTCAAGCTACTTCCAAGGATCCAAGCTCTGATACCAATTGTTGAACACCTGGAATACTGAGAGGGAGGGTGAATCAATATTCCTTTAAACCAATTAAACATAAACCATCAAATTACCAACATACATCCAACAACAATAATGAAAGAAAACATAAAACATCCACAAGATCACATGACACATGAACACCAATATTTTTACTTGGAAAACCCAAAAATGGAAAAACCACGACGAGGGTTAGCTCACAATATATTATATTTGGATATAGCATATTATAGAAAGCCTCGCTTCCAATTGGAATCTCTATCCAAGTGAACTCACTGCTCACGAAGAATGAGAAAGAAGAAAGAAGGGGTGGCCACATAACCTATTTGAACTGATACAATAACATCTATCATATTTTGGATTATAGTTCCAATGAGGTACAAAAGTAATCTTCACACAAATCTGAATCAATACTCTTCTCTTCTCACGATCTACTCAACTCTTATTATATTCGCATTACACACATGTAGGTGAAGCACCATTTATGTCATATGTCTCCCATTACTTGCATACAATCTACTCTCTCTACCACACCATCATCCAAAAATCTAAAGTTAATCTCCTATATATATCCATATCAAGTGTAACTTCAATTAGGTCGGCCTAATTAGAAGTAACACACAAAATTAAACATATCGTCCTCAAAAAAATTTATCCACATATCACACCATAATTTAAAATTCAATTCACCTTGAGATAGGCTAGGATGGACCTAATATAGATCCCACATAAGATAAAGTTACTTGCTTGTCCTTCACAAAACATAAAATATGTTAGGTCGGCCCAAAATAAGACCTAAACACAAAACCTTCATATGTACATACAATTCACCATACGTGTGACTTCAAAACTCGATCTCTCTTTGAATTCCCACTCAGTTGACATCTAATAGCTTATCTGCATTATCGTAGAACAAAATAATTATCCACGAAGAAATGTAGAATCTCCCACAGTGATACATTGAACAAGGAATGACTGCAATATACAAGGCTAAACTTTGTCATTCGTATCTTTCAATTTATACTTCACAAAATGTCATAGAATATTGAATTTAGATGCATCTGATGATCTCAAAACTATAGTTAGAATCACATAGTGATATCTCTTCTTGTGATGGAGTGTGACCCAAAAACTAACGCACTAAACCACAATACTGTCAGAAGGGAGTACTTAGCCAAATTCCTATATAACCATATATTTTGGATCAACTTGTTAAGTCCAAATATCTTCAATAATGCTTTCAATCCATGCTAGAATGATCATAACAATTTTGACATCAATGAAAACACTGAATCATACAATATATGCACCTCATGCTCATGTTGCCAAACAACATCAACAATGAGAAACTTCCAATAGTCTTCCCCTTACTTCCAATAATTAACTTTCATATTAATTGCATTCAAAATTTATCATTCATTATTCATACATTTGCATACTTACATTTTTCATTTCCATAGTCATAAAACTAGCAAAAATCTGGAAAAATATTTACTGTCAAAATTGTTTGCACCCAGAGCTAAGAATCTTAAACAGAAAAAAACATAGTCACACTTTGAATTTTTAGACACCCTATCTAGGACAGAGGCATCCTAGGTGCCTCTATCTTGCATTTTGTGCCTAAAATTTGTGTCAAATCTCTATTTTAGTATTCTTTGTTGCATTTTTATGTTTGAATTATAGTTTTGCATTTCAAAACTATTATTTACTTTCAACATTGTTGCATGTTTGTATTCTTTAATTCACAATCCTAAAATCAATAAAATCTAGAAAATAATTCGCTGTTATACTTGTCTTCACATAGAGTAAAACTTTTAATTCTCTAGAAGCCTTCCTAGGACATAGGTGCCCTAGGCATCACTATCCTACCTTTTTTGGTTCAAATTTATGTCAGACATCTATCTCTATGCTTTTGTTGGTTTTTGGTCTCTGATTTTGGTTTCTGGCTATTTTGTTGTGATTGTTTATCAGTTTAGTGTTTATCTTGGGTACACTTAAGTATTTTGAAACTTGTATGAGTTTCACGACTTGGTTTCATATTGCTAATACTTCAGTGAGATGTAGTTTTAGACTTATGGCATCCTGCGCTAGTTTTACATCCACCAAGTGGATCATGAGTCTTCTAACTCTTTCATGACAATTATTGTCGATAATCAACCCATTTTGGACTCTATTCCTGATGTTACCATGTCAATGAAAACATTAGAAGCATCTACCTTTATAGATGTTGAGACTATGTTTTCCTATGTTCCCGAAGACAAATTGAAAAAAATGGATAAGGACCTAGAAAAAAATCAAGACTTTGTGAGTATTGAATACTTTGTTTATGCATTGGTTCATATAATTGATAACATGAGGAAACTGATTAATGATGATCATAGATTAGAGGTTGTGTGTAGCCTAGCCCATATAGTTGATGATAATATACCTACAATGGCTAGTTGTGCTCAAGCTTTAAGATATACTCAAATTCAAGGAGGAAGTCAAGTATCCCTCCCTACAACTATAGCCTCTATTCCTACATACACAAATCCAACTGTTGCCTCAAAAATACAACCAAGCATTAGCATAACTTCAACAATAGGCCTTTCCACTAGAAATCCTTATGGTTTTGGATCTTCCCATGTCACACCCTAAGTTTCATCCCCACTGATAACTTTGCAACATAGTAGCCCACCAAACACATACACAATTCCACCATATTCACCATATTGCCAAAACTTGTCAACCAATGATTCCATCATCAACCAAATTTTTCAAAATGTCACTTCACTCCAACAAAAAATCTCAAACTTGAACCAAAACCAAAATGGACAACCATCACAATATATTAAAAGGAACCCATTGTCATTTGAAACATTAAAAGCACAAATGTTGTAAAACATAGAGATTCCTCGATTTGACAAGTACAATGGTAAAGGGGATCCTATAAATCATATATCGGCATAAAAATCCTTATGTAGTGACTTCATTTTTTAGGATAATCTCTTGGCTAAACTCTTTACTGGGTCATTGAAAGGCATGACTTTGGAATGGTTTCGTTCATTGCTGAATAATTTAATTCACTCATTTAATGACATTGTTGATGCTTTCCTCAATCATTTCCAAGTCAACATTGGTCCTCAGATCAACATAATTGATTTAATTTGATGCAAACAAAGGAAAGGTTAAAAAATTATAGATTTCATAAGTTTCTATCAATTGATATCATCATAAATTAATCTAACTCTTCTTGATGTGGATATCCAAAGAATGTTCATTGACAACTTGCAAATTGACAGAAGGGACATGGTCCTATTAATAAAATTTCCATCCTATATACATTTGTGTACGACACTTTTTGATTATCATAATTCTATTTTAATAAGTACAAAGAATTATCTTCATCAACTCATACTGAGAAATCTGAACCCGTACATCAAAACAACTATCAACCATTTAAAAAGAAAAACATTTTTTTCATCAAGTTTCATACATCTCAAACAAACAACCAAATTGAACCTCAAGTCGTTGCCATAAGTCGAACTCCATACCAATTTAAACCAAAAGATAGGCAATTCACCTAGTTACCTGACACTCTCCATTTGATCACACTACAAATTTTGAGTAAGAACCTAATATGATTGCCTCCTATTAAATATGTGGACACGACCAAGCCTTTACCTCCAAAATTCAATCCAAATGCCTTTTGTCAATACCATCGCACAAATGGACATGATACATAATGATGCATTCATTTTAAGCATCAAGTTCAAGACCTTATTGATTCTAATCACATCCGATTAGGTGGTATTTATGGCCAAAAGGGAATAATTATGTTACCTCACCCAACCAAAACTTGCAATTTTTTACCATGTTGAACACCCAGAATACTGAGAGGGGGGGTGAATCAGTATTCTCTCAAACCATTCAAACATCAAACATCCAATTACTAATGCATATTCAATTGCAGTAAGGAAAGAAAGCATGAAACATTCACAACATCACATAACACATGAACACCAGGATTTTTATGTGGAAAACAAAAATGGGAAAAACCACAGTGAGGGTTAGCTCACAATATATTATAACTGGTTATAGTATATTATATGAATGCTCACTATAAGTGGACTCACTATCCATAGAGAAAAATATAAAAGAGTGATGGTGGTACACAATCTATTTTGAATTGGTATAATTCCATCTTATGTATGCATGAATTAAAATTCCTTGAAGCACAATAACAATCTTTATCTAATTCTGGTTCAACACTCTGCCTCACTCTTCATTCACACAATTTTGATCTTCAACTTCACATTCGCAACTTAACTCTGCATTGGTCTACTCAAATTTGCATCACATGTTACTTTCCATACCCCAAAATTTCAAAAACAATCGATGCGCTACACAAGGAGACCAAGGGACACACCATCTTGCAACAATCCCTCCCAGTGCAAGTGAGGGGTTTGAACTTGTGACCTTTACTCTAATACCAATTGTTACATTGGTGGTTGTCGTTGCACCAATCGATCGACCTGTTAATGCCTAATAGAACTACAAAATTTATACAAGATCCATAGGAGGTGGTTAAGGCATTTCACGAACCCAAGTGTTGAATTACACAAGGAGACAAAGGGACACACCATCTTACAACAAGAATAAATTAGGAAACCATTACCATACGTCTAGTTTCTTTTCAACTAGGTTTTTATACTCTGGCTTTAGGGTGAAATCCTCACTAGTTAACTCATTTACCCATATATAACTCATCTTAGTGGAAGAATGCTCTTCCATTTTTCCATGAATGTAAGCCATAATATCCTTAGTTTGTAAAACCCTATATGGAATATGTGAGAATGTGCCTAATGGGTCATCATCTATGGATTTCGTAGCCTGTAACTCTTGAATTTCGGTTGTGGTTTCTTTGTGACCTCTATAACCTTTGGTGTATCCATTGCAATATATATTCAAACTGATTTCAAATAAATATCTCTAAAAACTAGGACACACAAGATTCATAAAATACCTTTTTACTTTGTTCATTGAACTAGGGTTTTGATGCTCTAAATCTCAAATCACCTTATACACTTTGAGTTCTCTTCTCGTAGCTTTTCTCCTCTTCAAATGTCTTTATGAAATAAATTTTCCTTAGTGAATTTTCTTATATCCCTTTGATCTACCCAAATTCTACATTAAATGCTTCAACTCATAAAGCTGGCAGCACTTTATCTATATGCATAGTCAACTTCTGAAGCTCCACAAACTTCCGCATCATCATATTTTCTTCCGCAATCTTCACAAATAGATCAATCATGTTGATCTATATGATATATCTTTGTGTTGTGGCATCAACACCTATTTTATGGTGGGGGATAAAAGATATCCATTAAAGCTCCCCCTAAGCCATAGCTCTTGGCTTAGTTTTCAGAGGAAACATATGCACTAGATGATGGTACAAATTCTCCCTTATTTCTCTTCCTTATTTCTCCAAATATTTTTCATTTCCTTCTTTACTTCAACTGGATCAACCTTTTTAACCGGTTCATTCCTTTTTAATGGATTATCCTTCCTTGTATTTATACTTCTACAAAATTTAGCAATGTGTCTAGGTCTTCTACAATAGTGACATGTGATATTATTCTAAACAGTATTCTTTCCATTCACTCTAGATCTGTATTGATTAGCCTTGTGTCCAAATCCATAGCATGTATAATAGTAACCATTGAAAGATCGAGTCATTTTACCATTGTTATATGCATTCATCATTTCACTTCTACATTCACTTGCTCTATGACCAAATATTTTGCATGTAAAAAATGACTAGTAAAGGATGGGACATTTTGATTCATTTTTCTTCTACACTCCATTGTTTTATGTCCAAATTTATTGCAAGAATATAAATTTTTTTTGAAATATAGGTACCTTTGAGCATTTAGTTGTCTAACCGAAGGTCTTCTAGCTTCATTTCTTTGATTTTGGATCTTGCCATTGTTCTTCTTGTCTTTAGTCTTCTTTGGTTCATTGATCTTCTCTTCTTAACTAGGTGTCTGATCTAGTTTTGAGCTTTCACCTTTTTCAAATCCTAAGCCATATTTGCTTTTAGAGACTTTATGTCTTGCAATCATCTCATCAAGCTTTTTAGCACTCATTTTTAATTTTTCTTCATGACTTATTTATTTCTCTAGATCTAATCTCAAATTTACCACTTCTTGTTCAAGCCTTATGCATTCATCAAATTTTCTTTTCATCATTGCATTCAAGCAATCTTCAATTATTTTATTTTCTTCAACTTGTACTTTTAGTCTAGTGATGTTTTCATTTGCTTGTTTCAACTATTCACTAACTTCCTTATGCCTTTCTCTGAACTTCTTGATCCGCTCTCTCAATTTTCTGATGCATTCATTTGCCTCTTTGAAATTTTCCTTCAGATCTTTGTTTTCACCTTCAGTTATTTTGAGATCTTCAAGAGAAACTTTGAGTTCTCCATCTTTGTCAAGCATGCAACTTTCTTCTATAAAATCAAGAGTAGGAATAAGAAACTTTCTATCAACCATGTGTTCAATCTCCAAGACCTTCCCAAAGTGGTTAAGCTCCTTCCGGGGAACCGAGCTCTGATACCAATTGTTGAACACCTAGAATACTAAGAGGGGGGTGAATCAATATTCTCTTAAACTATTCAAACATCAAACATCTAATTACTAATGCATATTCAACTATAGTAAGGAAATAAAGCATGAAACATTCACAACATCACATAACACATGAACACCAGGATTTTTGCATGGAAAACCCAAAATGAGAAAAACCACGATGAGGGTTAGCTCACAATATATTGTAACCAGTTATAGTATATTACAAAAATGCTCATTGCGGGTGGACTCACTATCCATAAAGAAAAAGATAAAAGAGTGATGGTGGCACATGACCTATTTTGAACTATTATAATTGCATCTTATGTATGCATGAATTATAGTTCCATTGAAGCACAATAACAATATTTATTTGATTCTAGTTCAACACTCTACCTCGTTCTTCATTCACACAATTGTGATCTTCAGCTTAACATTCATAACTTAACTTCACACTACTTTGCTCAAATTCACATCACATACATCACATGTTACTTGCCATACCCTAAAATATAGAAAACAATCCAACATACATATCCGCATTAAGTATAACACCAATTAGGTCGACCTTATTAGATGTAATACCCAAAATATAACTTGTCAGCTCAAAAAATTTCATCGACACAATGTGCCAAAAATCAAAACTAAAAATATCTTAAGATTGGTCAACATGGATCTATAATAGATCCCACATAAATAGCAAAACTTATTCATCCTTCTCATACCTTTAAACATATTAGGTCGGCTCCATATAGGACCTAAAAACAAAAGCCTTTATTTGTGTATCCACATCTTGACACGTGGACCTCAAAACTTGATACCATCTAGAATCTATGCTCAAATGACATCTAAAAACTTATCTTCAACACCAAAAGTCCAAAAACTCATCCATAGAGGAGTGTGGATTCTCCCACACAAACACACTATATAGAAAAATGACTGTAATATGCCAGGCTGAACTTTGTTACTAATATCTCTCAAACCACTTGTCCAAACAAGATGAAATAGTGGAATTAGGTATATCTAACATCCACCAAAATAATGTTAGAAGCATAGAGTGATATCTTCATTTGCATCTAGTGGTGCAAACCCAAAAACTGATGCACTGTTACACTATATTGGTAGATTTGACACTTAGTCAAATTTCTATGTAACTGATCTTTTTGAACCAAAACAAATTGCACAAATTTCTTCCTTAACATCTCTAAAACCTGTTAGAAATATTCAAAATGATCCAACAATGTTGACATCAATGAAAAAACTGATAACAACACTATAACATACCAACCTTTCTCATGTTGCCAAACAACATCATCAATGACAAACTTCAACAATCTCTCCAAAATTTTGACATACCAATCCTATGTCTAATCATTCAACCAACTTTGTGAAAGCTTTTGATGTTAAGAATGATGTGATGAATATTGATAATATTGATGATACGAGTGATGACATGAATGATGATAAGATTGATGACATGACAATAATGATGCGAAGGACATAGATCGTATGGTTGGTCTAATAGATGTGCAATAGCGTAAGGGTCAAACCATTGAGCTACCTGACATTACTTTCACCAATAGTGATGCACTTAGATATGCACCCAATGGTACTCTCTACATTGATAGTCATATCAATGAAAAACCTATACAAGGAATATTCGCTGATCCTGCATGTGTAGAGAATGTGATCATTGAGGAGTTCATGTTTGTTAGACCCCATTTCTAAGCTACCAAATTACTTTTACCTTTATGAGTAAATATGTTTTTAATGCAAGATTATGACTTTAATATGTTCAATGGATGAATGAGATATATGAATATGCATTATGATGTGTTTTTTTTAATGCTTTAATGATGCAAATGATATATGATGAATATGATTTTCAAGTCAATCGACTAAATTCATTCATGTTGCACTAAGTTGGATGCAGGATAGGTTCAAACCCTCTAGAGGGGGAGGGAGAGTATCACCCAAGAGAGGAGTTTGGTATGGAAACTATTGTCATGACCATCTGAGTAAATGCACACATGTACTGTACTGAGTAGAGTAACCTTGATGAGTCAGTGCTGGTATGTGATGAACTATATTGTTATCCTTTTGGGAGGATAGGAATGCTTAGATGATTGTCTTTGATTCTCTTTGATTGTTTAGTCAATTTGAGTGTCAGTGTTAAAATCCTTATGATAAACATGAGATAAATATTGTGTATAAGATATATATGTATATAGGTACGCATATCAAATTTATATATGCATATATGAGACGAGGCATATATACATGTATATATGTAGGTATGAGCATACATACATAGAAATATCCATGTATAGCCATACATAGATACGTACTACATATGCAAACATTCACATATATAATATATATGTATTGTATATATATACGTATCGACATACATAGATATGTGATTATGTTTAAATATTGAATATATACACTTATATAATTAAAATGACAATATATATGTGTATATGTAATCAATTGAAATGAATTTATGAAAATATATATTTATATATATTGATATTTGTATATTGGTATATATATTGATATATATATTATAATAAAGTATATATTATAGTATATATATATATATATAGATAAATAAATAAATAAATAAATATATATATATATATATATATATATATATATATATATATATATATATATATATATATATATATATATATATATATAAGTAAGAAAGTTGTATCATAAAAGCATAATATTGTTAAGGAAAGTGATGTGATGGAAATCATATATATTATAGCATATTAAATGCATATCATAAAGGTTGCAATGAAAGCATGTATTAAATAGCATAATGAATGCACATTAAGGAGACCACAATGGTAGCTAAGCTATGAAAAATAAGCCATGCATAGTGGATGATTAAGACACCATGCATGGCATGAGTTTTATTAACATTGAGAGGCTATTTTGAAACCTACCAAGCCACCAACCATAGGTGTGAGGGTTGCAATAAATAATGGACCAATAATGACACATTAAAAGGAAAATGCAATTAGGAAACATATGCACTGTTGCATAGTATTATTCTGAGGTGTTTGACTTGGTAAATGAGCATGTGCCAATTGATTTCGACAACTCAACCAAAGAGTTAGTAACTAATTTCATTTTGGAATTTGTAAGTGTTGAATAACTAAATTTTTCTATAAACTTTAGATTGCCAACAATGAAGAAAATCAACACCCAACTTGCTTAGTTGACCTGTAGGGTTATAGATTTGGTTTTGAGTTCTTATTTTCAATTGAAATTTACCCAGCTAGCTACCATAGCTAGAAAAAATATTAGAGAGGTGAAAGTGAGTGAGAAAGGTGGTGAATCATGTAGTTTTTTTGTAGCAATTATTTTCTCTCCATTTCTATATAAATAGAGAGCAACATCTTAGTATTTGGTTGTTCATTTTTATTGAGTTCATATCTACTATGTTGATTTTTTTGTGATCATATGAGTTCATTCATAGAGTTCATTTTGTGAGTTTGTGAGCCGCTTGTTGAGTAAGTCAAGAGAATCATTGTAGAGATATTTTGTGAGTTTGGAGTATTGCTTGAGTGAGGAGAAGCTGGTGGAGCTGAGAACATAGGAGGTAACAAGGAGAGCCATTCACATTTGAGAAAAGAGTTGTAAGTTTTTCATTGGGAGCTATATTTTTCCAAGCATGCTTGATATATCTACTTTACTCTTTTAATTTTGAAACTACATATTAATATTTCTTGAAAGTGATTGTACCATCATTTTTTGCATTTTATAGCTATTGGATAGATTGTGAATGCTTAATTATTAAGCTAGTTTATCTATAACTAGATTAGAGAATCTATATCTAGCTTGATAAGTAGCTAACTCCATATAATGTTTGATTGATATGAAGTTAATATAAGGTATTATGATAATATATAAAATACAGTATGGCATTCATATTGCTTGGATAAGTTATCTTGCCTTAGAAAGGAAAGGATCAGAAATCATGATAGAAATATTATGTTATTATCATCTAGGGAATGGTGTTATTTATAAATATCTTTATTTGGTAGTTTAACCATGGGAGGAGAACTTATGTTCTCGATTGCTTATAACCCTTGTATGTAGGAGATTTGTTTATTCCCTGGGGCTAGGGTATATACTTGAATGTGTTTATATTGATATTCAACAATAGGGTTGGAAAATGTATTAGAGATATATATGTTCTAATCACCTTTTAAATATATTAACTTATACTTGACCAAGAGTCTATACCTATTCACAAAGATGAATTTATGTCTTGGCAACCCAAAGCCACAATGTGAGGATATTTTAAGGTGCAAAGCATAGACTCCTCCTAAGTTGAAAATATCCTCCAAATTAGATGTAAAACTTATCATACATTTAGATATGTGAATATATGTGTCATAAGGAGAGAAAAAATACATGACTACCCACTTATTTACAAACATAGGAACCATGTATAAATTATGCAAAGAATAATTGTAATTCCTTCTTAAAATAGAACTATAAAGTAGCAATTCTTTAGCCATAATAAGGAAATAAAATAATTTAACTAAGGATGAACAACTATTACTTAATTAAGAATTTAGCTCAAACGAATCAAAGATTATCTCCTAATTAGATTCTTAACATCACCAATCCAAAATTGAGTTATCAATCATGAAAAAGGGAGTAACAAGTTAGAAAAGAACATCTAATATAAGTAACATTTTTAGAGAGTGATATTCTAAACAATGGCTATACTAACTCAACCCCAAGAAATAAAATGAAAAAAATTAAGTTAAAGAAGTAATTAAACCTTTTTCACTTAAACTAAAACTTACTTAATGATATAAATTTAACAAAATTAATGGCAAAGTTTGTGACATATAAGATCAATATCTTATGAATAATAACAAAAATATTACTAAGAATCAATCCTTTGTCTTTATAAGACATATCCTACGATATAACACATTACATTCTTCATCAAAACAAAAATTTAAATTAATACACCAACCATCTACATTTTAATCTAAAAACCAAACATTCTATAACCTTTTGTAGAAACCGATGAAGATAGCTTTCCTATTATAAATATACCATAACCGAATTTGTATAACATGTTCCACCAACAAAATACATAATACCAGACATTTACCCATTACAAGGAACTAAAGAAAGTGTGCCTGTAGCGGGCATGTGTCTCGAATGGGAGACCCAAAACACAGAGATATAATTACATAAAAGAGAATCAAGGGGTCCATACGTTCCAGTTGGGCGTTGTTGTCCTTGAGAGGCATATAGTCTCCTAGGTACGACCACAAAAGATCTGACAGAGCCGTTTTATCAATGGAATCAAGGATGGGGGACTTACACTCAAAATAAGGGATGCTTTGAATGAGCGATTACGGGAGATTAAACCCACACTACAGTGCCACCAAGAATTCCATGGTCAGAGAAGATGATTGATCTATGTTTCAGATTCTCCTAAACTTGGAACAACTTCAAAAATAAACATTACCAATGCTAAAAGACATCGATGTGCAAGGAACATTTGACTCAAAAGAATAAACAACCTTTACAATCTAAAAAATCTCCTCCGGCAGAAAAGCAAACAGAGATTTCTTTTTTTAGTGGACTGCTATGGCAATGAAGACTGAGAACAGTCGACCTGCTTGAAAGCATAAGAAAAGATTAGGCTACACCAATAAAATCAGATGAAATAAATTCTTACATTGACATTTTACATGGAACTTTAGCTTCCTCAATTTTATAAAGAAATTGATTGCAATTCTTGCCCAGGATTTTTATAACATATCAATCTACCTCCACATGGGCGAATTTTTTTTACCGCGATTAATTGCACCACCAAATAATCAATTTTACATTGTATTGTTCAGAGAAATTTTCATGCTCTTTAAACTTTTCTTTGTAAATTTAACTCTCATAAAAAAAATTACCCCACCTATTTGATATAACATTTAAATTTATTCTTTTTAATTCATTGTCTTCTTTAATTAATTGCAAAGAAACATACATTGTAAAATCAAAAGGAAATGCATAGATTTTAAAAAGGTTGGGTTGAAAAGTAAATATGTCCATTACTCTCTTTGTAATTAAAATTTACAAGCAAGGAACGATGAAGTTAGAGGTAATTAGATTTATACATAAACGTAAACAATTATTCAACTAATGTAAAATAAGAAGACATTACTAACTACAATAAAGTATTTAATAAATATATTGCACAATTTCAATTAATAAAACATGCATACATTTTACCCTTAGGGTTTTCTTTTAATTCTTTGGTGAATCAAATAGGACAAAATCCATTTGGCACAGAGTTTAATTTTTTTCTTTCCAATTAAATAGACTATTTGAAAAGTACTACGCCTTACTAATATGACAAAAGATAATTATGTATATATATAATAAAATAATTCTCTTAAGTGACTTCTTAGTTTGCGGCCCACAACCTTTTCCCAAACTATAACAATGGAAACTTGGCAATATTCACATAATATCATAACCACAAAATTAAATATCCTCTTGGATTCCTTATTTTCCCAATTTCTCGCAAAACTTCCATTTGACAAACAAGCTAAGCAACCCAAAATTGGAGAAGGCAAGCCCATATTTTCCAATACAATAAAGAAAATAAAACAACAAAAAAATAGACAAGTACACGATCACAAAGAATTCGTTGCTGGATTCTTCAAAGGGGGAGAAACAAAATCTACTTCTTTTTTCTTCATTAAGAATCCCAACTTCACACTTCCTTCCCAACAAAACTTCCAACACATCCTCCTACCTTTTGCCTCCAATTCACCACACAACAACACTATCACAATCACCCTCCTTCATTCAAATTACACATCCATGAGAGAGGTCCTTTCCCTCCTCAACCCCACATGAAGGAGGCTCCCAGCCTGTAGGTGAGATCCGCTCCTTGATTACACCCTCAACCCCACATGAAGGAGGCTCTCAGCGTGTAGGCGAGATCCGCTCCTTGATTACACCCTCAACCCCCATAATACACACAAAAAAAGAAAAATAAATAGATAAATAGTTAAACAACATACCCCCAAGAAATTCAACAACAAGGGAAATCATTTGTCATTCAATCTCCACAATGCAAATTAAAAATCATTAAAATAACCCTACCTTGGCTATCCAGGTTGGGATTAGCCCAATTCTAGGAAGTTTCAGAGTCCTTTCCTCCAATGAATCTATTACAGGTAGTTCTCGAAATACAACCGTCCAAAAAGAGAGAGAGAGAGAGAGAGCAAAATTCACCCCAAAACTTTCTTAAATAAACCACCCAATACTTTTCAACTTCCCCAACTGAAAAATCACATGCAATATAAAAACATACCTTTTCATAAACAAAATGAGATCGACAATATTAACTTAAAGTCCTTTTTTCCCACTTAAACAAATAAATGAAAAAATAAATTAAGATCGACAAATATTAACATAAATCCCTTTCCCACTTAAACAATTAAATAAATAAATATATAATTCAATATATTTTTGAAACATATGGGATTTTTCTCCAAACTATATAGGATTTTCCTCCAAACTATAAGGGCGTGGGCTTCCACCTGTAATATCTCCAAACAAGAATTAGTATCATTTTGGAAATCATAATTCAAAACACTATATATGTTTAATCATGAAATTTTCTAACATTATAAAACCTATCATGTAATTTAAAGCTATCTGAACTCACAAAATTTAAATACTCAACCAAGCATTTTTAGGGGCAACACCATATTAGTCAAATGAACATAATACAAAATTAGAGGCATGTAATTTAATAACCAAATCACATCATCCCAAAATCAATAAATGTCTAAACATGTAAATCTAATCCATATGTTCATAAATCAAAATAATAATAACCATGTACCAACATCACCCCATAAAACATGTCCAAAACACCACACTATAAAACCATGAAACCAAACCAAAGTCTCAAGAGTAGTACTAGTGACTCCCCTTACATTCTCCACCCAATGCTTAAGCTTCCTCCTAAAAGCTAGCAAAAAGGTCTAGAAATAAAGATCTTATTTTAGTTGTATCCTCCCATGTAGTAGAAGACTCATCGTAAGGATCCCACTGGACCTTGACCTGGTCCACTTTTCATCCTCACAGGGCCAAGGTTCGTTGATCCAATATGCAAACTGGCTCCAATGTTAACTGCCCGTCTTGTGACACCTATAAGGCATCCCACTGTAGAACATGATATACATCTTAAACATATTTTTTTAGTAAAGACACATGAAAAACATTGTGGATTCGGGACAGGATGGGTGGTAGAGCCAAGTGGTATGCAACCAGATCAATCCTCTTTAGTATCTCAAAAGGGCCAACAAATCTTGGTGCCAACTTGGAACCCTTCCCATAGTGAATAGAGCTCTTATGGGGGTGAACACGAAAAAAGACTCTCTCTCCAACCCGAAACTCACAATCAATCCTCCTGGTATCCACATATTATTTATGGTGGTCCTAAGCTATCTGCAACTACTCTAGGATCCTAGCTGCCTGCCTCCTGAACAAGCTCGAGCCCTAGCGTGACCCGATCCTCCAACCAATCCCAACTCAACGGGGTCCTACAGGGCCTTCCATAGAGAGCCTCATAAGGTGCCATCCCAAGTGAGGTATGATGCCCATTATTATAAGAAAACTCTACTAAATACAAGTACTCCTCCCAATGAGTCTGCTGGTCCATGACATACATCTAGAGCATATCCTCCAAAACTTGGTTTACACATTCTGTCTGACCGCCCGCCTCCAAGTGGTAGGCAATGATGAAATTAATTTGAGTACCTAATGCTTGCTGAAGAGCGATCTAAAAGGATGAAATAAAAATAGGATCCCTATCAGAAATTGTTGGAAAAAGTGCCCAAATCCTTACTGACATGGAACTCCTGAAAGAGCAGTATCGTTGAGACCCTTGGAATGTCTTGGCGATGAGTAGCTGTCTTGGAAGAGCAGATCAATGTGACCTTGGACCTGTCTTTCCGATGAAAGTCATTGGCGTGACATGATCTATTGAAGTGAGTTTACAAATTCACTCCGACAACAAAAGTGTTGGTGACGTCGTCGTGACCTGGTGGTTGTCTCAGTAATATCGACATGACCAGAACAGTCAGGGTGACATTCCTTACTCGCTCCGATGGCAGATGTTTGCATGACGAGGTTCATCAGGGAGAGTCTGGGTGATGAGTGCATTGGGGAGACTTGTGTTGTTGGTGTAACCTCCTGATCTCTTGCTGATGGTGTTTCTCTCGCCAATGGATTTTCTCCTGGTGAATGATCGACGCGACTCTTGTCGATATGTGCGATCTTAGTGTTCGTTGGGTCATCGGGGAGACATGAATGTTCAGTGAGACTTCCCAGTGTGTTGACGATAGCGATTATCTTGCCGATGGTCCTAAGATCGGGGAGACTTCACCAAAGTTTGAGCAATGGATCAGAAGGAGCCGGTGCCATGTGCGATAGCTCATGGACAGTCTGGGATCAGTGAGACACCTTTTTTTGTCTCACCGATGAGCAATAAAGTTGAAATCGGTTGACCAAGAATTTGTCCTACGTGTTCTATCTTGGACCAATGAGCGATACAGAATGTGAACCGATTGGGCAGTTCAATTGCTGTGACCATTTTCTTGTGGGAAACAAACAAACAAACAACTCGAGCTATGGATGAATATTTCGGTCGTGGGTCTGGTTGAGTGAGTGTGTCTAATGATCAGTGAGTGAATTCCATTGTATGCTGAATGAAAGTATTGTAACAGTGCAATTCAATACAAGGTTGATTAGGGAAATGTTGTTGCTATAAAATTGTCATCTAAAAAGAAGAGACTGTAACTTGTATGTAATTTTGTTTACTGTAATACAAGTGATCTTTCTTTGGTGTGGTGGGTTTTTCTCCCGTAAGGGTTTTCCCACTTAAATCCGGTGTCAATTGTGTAATGTGTTTATTCCTCAATTTTGTTGTTTCTTTCATGTGTGCCTTAATGAACTATAATTTTAAACATTAAAAGACACATCTCTCTTCTCCTCTGAGACTTGGCATTAGGAAAATTTGTTCTGCTTTTGAATTTTTCCCTAACAAGTGGTATTAGAGCCTGGCTAGTTGCATTATCCTTGTGGGTAGATTGGTTTTTTGTGTCAATTTCTGTTCAGTGGGAGTTTTGTAGAAGTATTGAATTTTTCTAATTACAGATTAAGATGGCAATGACAAGTACATATGGAAGAATTGAAATTGAGAAATTCAACGATAACAATTTTGAGTTGTGGAAACTTAAAATGGAAGACATGTTGGTGGATCATGATATTTGGATTGTTGTGTCTGGAAAAAAATCTACAAACATGAAGCAAGAAGATTGGGATCTCACAGATTGAAAAGCAAAAGGGTTGATAAGACTTTGTTTGGCAGACTCTATTCTCTTGAATGTTCATGAAGATAAGACTACCTCTACATTGTGGAAAAGACTGGGAGGTATTTATCAAGGCAAGTCCTTGGTAAATAAGTTGTTCTTAAGGAAGAAGTTGTACTCTTTGAATATGGAGGGAGGAACGTCTGTTGTTGATCACTTAAACACCTTCAACATGTTGATTGCTCAGTTAACATTTGTAGGTGTGAAGATTGAAGAGGAAGATCGTTGTATGCTCTTGTTATGTTCTTTGCTAGATTCTTGGGATCACTTGGTGATGGCGATTGGGAGCATGACAACCAATTTCAAAATGGAGGATGTGATTGCTTCTTTTCTATCAGAAGAGATGAGAAGGAAATCTTCTGAGATTTTGAAGGAGGCTCTTATTGTTCGAGGTAGATCAAAGGAAAAAGGCAAGAAAAAGGACAAGAATTCCAAATCTAAATCAGAAAGGAGATCAAAGTCTCCTAGTAAGAAGTCCAAGGTGAAGTGCTGGAACTATGGACAACCTGGTCATGTCTGAAAGGATTACAAAGAGGAGAAAAAGAAGTGGAAGAATAATTCTTCTAACAATGATTTTTATCAGAGCGATGCAGATGCTTTTATTGTAGCCTTGGCAACTCAAGCATCAAATGATGTCTAGTTGATTGATTCTGGAGCATCATTTCACATGACATCTCATAGAGACTGGTTTACTAAGTATGAAGAATGTGATGGTGGAAAGGTGTATCTAGCAAGCAATTCATCTCTGGAGATAGTTGGTCATGGAAGAGTCAGAATTCAATTTCCTGATTGTAGAATTAAGGGAATTGATGGCGTAATGCATATACCAGGTCTGGCTTGAAATTTATTTGTTGTAAGCAAGCTAAATGATGTTGGAGTGCAAGTCTCATTCTCTAGCAATGGCTATAAAATGACTAGAGGATCGATGGTGCAGGCTAGGGGTGCCCGAATTGGTACTCTATTCAAGTTGGATGCACTAGTTGTTCAATGCAACAGTGTCTCTACAAAGTCACATAAGGCTATTCGTAAAGAGAAGAATGAAAATGTTCCTATTGGAGAAAATTCCTTGGAAGTGAAACTTTCAGCAGAAAAGACTATGCTCTGGCATCAGAGGCTTGGTCACATTGGTGAAAAAGGTTTGAAATCCTTGAAGAATAAAAACCTGGTTGAGGGGCTTGGTGATTGTAATCTTGATTTTGAATTTCATGAACATTGTATATATGGAAAACAACACCATGTTCCATTCTACTATAGTCCTCATAAATCTTTCGGTGTTCTGGATTATATTCATTCTGATGTGTGTGGTCTATTGGATGTTCCTTCATTATCGAAGTCTAAATATTATGTTTCTTTTATTGATGATTATTCGAGAAGGGCATTTGTCTATTTTTAAAAGAGTAAATCAGAAGTGTTCAGTCATTTTAAGGAATTTAAAAACCTTGTGGAAAATTAGACTAGAAGAAAAATAAAGTTTCTAAGGACTGACAATGGCGGTGAGTTTTGTTCTGATGAGTTTGAAATGTATTACAAAGACCATGGGATTAAGAGGCATTAACAACACCCTATACCCTATAGCAAAATGGAGTTGCTGAAAGGTTGAACACGATGTTGATGGAGAAGGCAAGAAGTATGTTGAGCAACATTGGTATGGAGCAAATGTTCTAGGCTGAGGTTGTGGCTATAGCATGTTATTGAATCGATCACCTTCTCCAACACTAGTTGATATAATGCCTATGGAAGCTTGGTTTGGTAAGAATCCCTCTCTCAAACATATTCGTGTCTTTGGCTACGAAGCATTTATTTATGTGTCGGATGTGAAAATATATAAATTGGACAACAAAGTTAAAAAATGTATCTTCATTGGGTATGGTCTTGGTGTGAAAGGATACAAGCTTTGGAATCCTGTGACTAAGAAGGTGTTTTATAGTAGAAGTGTAATCTTCCAAGAACTGAAACCTTCTTCAGTAGATCTACAGTTAGGGATGAAGGAAGAGGAAAAGAAGAATGATGTTGTTGAGATACCTCTAACTCTAGGAAAAGAGGAACAACACATTGAAAGTGTACCTGAAACTGAGGAGAGTTTGAGCAGCTCTAAGAGTTCTGAAGAAGAAGAAGAACCACAACCTCAGCCTCAGCCTATGAGGAGGTCTACACATGAGAAGAAACAACCATATAGGTATGGATTCTCTATGTTAGATTCTAGTTGTGCCTATGCTTTGATTACTAACACAGATGAGCCTAGGACTATAAAAGAGGCAACTAAAATGTCTGACTCAAATTCCTAGTTGGAAGCCATGAATGAAGAAATGGCATCATTAAGGAAAAATGATACTTGGGATCTGGTCCCACTGCCTAAAGGTAGAAAGCCTGTGGGCTGCAAGTGGGTGTTTAAAAATAAAATTGGTCTGGATGGCTGTGTTGAAAAGTATAAAGCGAGATTGGTTGTGAAGAGTTATTCCCAGGTAGAGGGAATGGATTATGGGGAAATTTTTTCTCCTGTAGAAAAGATGACATCTATTAGATTTATTTTATCACTTGCTGCAGCATATGATTTGGAGATTGAGTAGATGAATGTGAAGACAACATTTCTTCATGGTGATCTTGAAGAAGAAATATATATGTCCCAACTTGAGAACTTTGTGAGAAAAGGTAAAGAAAATCTGGTTTGCAAGTTGAAGAAATATCTGTATGGTTTGAAGCAATCATCTAGGATGTGGTACCAAAAATTTGACACATTTGTTTTGTCTTTGGGATTTGTAAGATCAAAATCAGATCATTGTGTACTACAAGACTGAAAATGATCGAATTCTTATTATTGCCCTTTATGTTGATGATATGATGTTCATAGGAAATAGTAAGTTAATGATTTCTAATCTAAAATCTCAGTTGTCTGCAAAGTTTGAAATGAAAGATCTTGGTGTAGCTAGATATATTCTAGGGATGGAAATAACTAGGGACAAAAAGAGCAAAAAGCTTTGGCTTAGCCAGAGTAAGTATATTAATACTGTTCTGGAGAGATTTGGTATGAATGATTGCAAGTAGCTAGTTGTTCTAGTTTTGCAGGGAACAAAGCTATCTGTTGAAGATTGTCTAAAATATCCTACTAAGATGGAGGACATGGCCAAAGTGTCTTATGCTAGTGCAGTTGGTAGTTTAATGTATGCAATGGTTTGTACAAGGCCAAACATTACCCAAGCAGTGGGAGTTCTTAGTCAATTTATGGCGAATCCAAGAAGGACACATTGGGATGTTGTGAAAAGAGTGTTTAGATATCTGAGGAGCACTTCAGACTATGCTTTGTGTTACCATGTACATTTGGTTGGATCATAGAGGACTCTCAACATTCGTGGATATGTGGATTCTGATTGGGCAAGCGACATTGACAGTAGAAGGTCCACTAGTGGATATACTTTCATGTTGAATGGTGGTGCAATTAGTTGGATGAGCAAGCGGCAAGTTGTAGACGCTTTTTCCACTACGAAAGTTGAGTACATGGCAGCAACTCACGCCTGTAAAGAAACAATTTGGTTAAATTTTTTTTGTTCTAACACTGGGTTTGATGCAAGGCAAATTACAATTTACTATGACAGTCAGAGTGCTATTTGTCTGGCAAAGAATCCTACTTTCCATACCAAGACGAAACATATTGATGTGCAGTATCACTTTGTACGAGATATGGCGGAGGATGGAAAGATCTCTTTAGAAAAGGTGGATACTCTGGAAAATGTTGTAGATGCATTAATGAAACTAGTAAGCACAAACAAGTATAGGTGGTGTACCAGTTCGATGGGCCTTGGTGCCCATAAAACTCAATAGTTTTGTTGTGCTCTGGAGGTGTCAATAAGATCTTCATAAAGTGGGATATTGTTGGAAAAAGTGCCTAAATCCTTACTGACATGGAACTCTTGAAAGAGCAGTATCGCTGAGACCCTTCGAATGTTTTGGCGATGAGAAACTATCTTGAAAGATCAGATCGCTGTGATCTTGGACCTGTCTTGCCAACAAAAGTCATCGGCGTGACATGATCTGTCAGAGTGAGTTTTTGAACTCACTTCGACAACAAAAGTCTTGGCAACGTTGGCGTGACCTGGTGGTTGTCTCGGTGATATCAATGTCAATAGAACAATCGAGGTGACATTCCTTACTCACTCTGATGGCAGATGTTTGGGCGACGAGGTTCATTGGGGAGAGTCTGGGCGATGAGTGCATCGGGGAGACTTGTGTTGTCAGTGTAACATCCTGATCTCCTATTGATGGTGTTTCTCTTGCCGATGGATTTGGTCATGGTGAACGATTGATGTGACTCTTGCCGATATGTGCGATCTTAGTGTTCGTTGGGTCATCGGGGAGACATGAATGTTTAGTGAGACTTCTCAGTGTGTTGGTGATAGCGATTGTCTTGCCAATGGTCCTCAGATCTAGGAGACTTCACCAAAGTCTAAGCGATGGATCAGAAGGAGCCGGTGCCATGTGCGATAGCTCATGGACAGTGTGGGATCGGTGAGACACATTCTGTTGTCTCATCGATGAGCGGTAAAGTTGAAATCAGTTGACTAAGAATTTGTCCTACGTGTTCTGTCTTGGACCAATGAGCGATACATAATGCAAACTGATTGGGCAGTTGAATTGTTGTGACCATTTTCTTGTGGGAAATGAACAAACACCTTGAGTGATGGATGAATAGTTTGGTTGTGGGTCTGGTTGAGTGAGTGAGTCGAATGATCAATGAGTGAATTCCATTATATGGTCAATGAAAGTATTGTAATAGTGTGATTCGATACAAGGTTGATCAAGGAAATGTTGCTGCTATAGAATTGTCATCTAAAAAGAAGAGACTACAACTTGTATGTAATTTTGTTTACTGTAATACAAGTGATCTTTCTTTGGTGTGGTGGGTTTTTCTCCCATAAGGGTTTTCCCACGTAAATCTGGTGTCAATTGTGTAATGTGTTTATTCCTCAATTTTGTTGTTTCTTTCATGTGTGCCTTAATGAACTATAATTGTAAACATTAAAAGACATATCTCTCTTCTCGTTTGAGATTTGGCATTAGGAAAATTTGTTCCACTATTGAATTTTTTCCTAACAGAAATAATCCTCTTCAGAACTCCATGAATTCAAATAATATCTTGGAGACAAAATCTAGCTACGGAGGCAACATTGTAGGAAGAACACATGGGAGATAAATGTGCTACCTTAGTCAACTTATCCATGGATACCATAATCGCATCATGCCGACGTGTAGACACAGGTAATCCCACAATAAATTCCATTGATATCACATCCCATTTCCATTTTGGAATGGCATGCAGGTACAAGAGGCTAGCTGGATGTTGGTGTTCTGCTTTTACTCTTTGAAATTCAAGACAATGGGCAACAAACTCTACAATATCCTTACACATTCCTACCCAAAAGTACAACTTCCAAAGATCTGCATGCATTTTCTTTACACCTGGGTGAGCCACATAGGGTGCTCAATGAGCCTTGACTAAAACCAATTCTCTAAGATCACCAAGAGGGGAGCATAAATGCACCGATGATGATGAAGCAACTGATCAACATCCACAGAGTAGCCCTCAAACTTGTTTTCCAAAGACCCTTGATACTGAGTGATCTCATGGTACAATGCATCTTGAGGGAGCATCTACAAAATATGTCCTTGAAGATCTATCTTCATTGTTAGAGCCAACAGTTCATGTCTTCACCCATTGGCCACAACATTCTCTTTCTCCTTAATATAATGAATATCAAAATCATACTCACAAACGAAATCCATCCATCTTCATTGCCTGGAATTTATATTGGGCTGAGAAAAGATATACTGTAGGCTCTGGTGATCTGAATGTAACTCAGACCTATGCCCAAGAAGAAAATTTTGCCATTTTTTTAAGGCATGGACAACTGCAGCTAGCTCCAAATCATGCGTTGGATAATTGAGCTCATGAATTTTTCAATTTACAAGACTTGAAAATGATCACACAACCTTCCTGCATAAGAACAACTCCAATACCATCGATTGATGCATCTGTGCACACCACAAAGTCACCAACAAGATCTGGAATTTCTAAAATAGGTGCACTTGTAAGGATCTCCTTCAATAGTTGGAAGGCTCTCTCATACTACTCAGACCAAGAAAATTTCTTATCTTTCCTTTGAAGAGAAGTAATTAGATGAGCAATCCTGGAAAATACCTCCACAAATCTTCTGTAGTATCTTGCTAAACCCATGAAACTCCTTACCTCTATTACATCAATAGGCACTGACCAATCCAAAATAGTTTGAATCTTAGCAAGATCCACTGAAATACTGTCTCTTGAAATAATGTGCCCTAAGTACTGAATTTCTATCTAGAAGAATTCACACTTAAAGCGATTGGAATATAATTAGTTTTCTCTCAATCATTCCAAAACTTTCCTCAAATGCATCACATGCTCCTCAACTGTGTTGGAATAAATTAGAATGTCATCTACAAAGATGGCCACAAATTGGTCTATAAAATTACAAAAGACACCATTCATTAGGCTCATGAAGACAGCCGGGTATTGGTCAATCCAAAAGGAACTACAGTGAACTCATAATGACCATAGCGTGTATGAAAGGTAGTTTTGTGAATATCCGCTTCCACAATCCTTAACTGATGATACCTTGATTTAAGATCTATCTTTGAGAAAATATTCGCTCCTTGAATTTGGTCAAAAAGATCATCTATTCTAGGCAAGGGATATCGATTCTTAATTGTGATTTTATTTAATTTCCTGTAGTCAATACACAATCAGAGAGTACCAACCTTCTTCTATACAAAAATGACTGGTGTATCCCATGGTGAAACGCTAGGATGAATATGACCTTTCTCGAATAAATCCTACAACTGCAACTTAATCTCCTGAAGTTCCTATGTGGTCATTCGGTAAGGGGCCTTAGAAATAGGTTGAGTTCCTAGGACCAAATCAATATGAAAATCATTATCCCTTTTAGGTGGCATTCCCGAAAGCTGAGAGGGAAATACATCAACAAATTGAAGAAGCATTGGGTGGTCATCCAAAGTAGTTTTTGCCTTGTCCTTCGACCTATCACTAATAGAGATGGCAAAGAACTGTCATCCTTTCCTCATACAACGGTTAAGTTGCATGGCCAAAATCATCCTTAGCGATAATGGTTTCTTGATCCCTGAGACTACCATCTTTTTTCCCCTATCCTCAACACATTCAATAGACTTATTGTGATAATTGAGCTTTCCCTCATGAGTGTTCATCCAGTCCATACCCAAAATCACATCATATGAACCTAGTGGTATTACCTTGAAATCCATTGTAGTAAGAAAGGAGCTAATTTCTAATTGACAATTCTGAACCAGGGAATTGATAGTCATTTTGGCACTAGATGCTAGCTCCACATCCCAATTATCATCTTTCTTAACCACCACCAACCCACAGTTATCCATAATGGATGGGAAAATTAAAGTTTATGGTACCGAAATCAAAAAGTACAAAAATAGTGGTCTTACCAATTTTGCTAGGGACCTCAATAACTGATGCTTGATGATCTATCTGTTGATTATCTACTAGAGTGATGAGACCTACCAATATCACCAACAGTAGGTTCAAAACCGACCATATGTTGTCCCTCTGTAGTAACCTGTTCTGAGAACAATCTCAAGCAATATGTCTCATACCTTCGCAATTGTAACAAGGGCCCTTAGGTGGTGCTGGGGTCTGAAACCCTGGTTTCTTGGAGATGGCCTGACTTCCCTTGGAGCTTTTCTGCGAGGGAGATGGTCCAACCCACAGAGGCTAATTTCTCTATCCTCCTTTCTATGAAGGGGTTTTCCATGGCCTTGTTGAACCTCCTTAAAATGACTTAGTTTTCTGACGTTGTTGTTGTTGTGGTGGGGTTGACCTCTCAAAGAAAGAGCTTGACCCCCCTCCATTCCTCGATGGTGCAAAAGAGTGAAACTAGTTGCAGTTTTGAGGAGGTGGGTTTCTATGAGGATCATGATGCACCTTGGTTGAATTTACTCGGCAATAAGAGCTTTCTCCACTACTTGCCTCAAGGTGGAAGGCTTCGATAGACGAACCGATCCTGTAATACTATGATTCAACCCCTCGATGAACCAATTTACCATCAATTTTTCATCTTGAATATAATCAACATACTGCATCAGCTCAAAAAATTTGTTCTCATACTATGCCACTGTGAGCCCCCTCTATTGAAGATCATGAAATTCATCAATTTTTTCGCTGTAAAAAATGATCGATAATATATCTTTTCTTAAATAGATCTAGGAAGACCTCCCAAGTAATGTTATCTAGAGTCAAACTCCCATTTTTCTCCTTCTATCACCACCAAGTGTTTGTATTATCCTTAAGAAAATGAATATACAATCTACCTTTGAGATTACTACTATAGGTCTTGAGTGCAAAACATTTCTCAATGCTAATCAACCAAGTCTCTACCTTCGAACCCCCAATGGACCCAAAAAAATGTTGTGGTTAAAGACCAAGGAAATCACGGATCAGTTTGTCTATATCAATGTGAACATCTCTCCTTGACTGCGTATTCTGAGGGGGAGTCCCAAAATTACCTGATTCTTCCCCATCCTCATGACACTCTGCTCTTCCCTTGCTAGGACTTCTGTTGCGCTCCCGTGATAAGGAACGATTTTCATTTGAATGTTGTTGTTCCTAATACTGGGGTACAAGATGCCTATCCTGAATAACATCCACCAGCTGTTGCAAAGTCTGTAGTATTTGGGGTCCATGATCCACACGCTCTTCAAAATGTCCTGAAGTTGATGACGTACAGTGAGGTCTATTTCATGGAGGCATTCTACAAAGAAACACAAAATTGCATAATTATTACCTTAGTTTTCCCCAAAGTTCCCAAAGTTTTTGCAACCTGGGGCTCTAATGCATATGTAATGCCTTTTAAAATAGAACTATAAAGTAACAATTCTTTAGCCATAATAAGGAAATAAAAGAATTTAAATAAGGATGAGCGACTATTACTTAATTAAGAATTTAGCTCAAAATAATTGAAGATTGATCTCCTAATTAGATTATTAACATCACCAATCTAAAATTGAGTTATCAATCATGAACAAGGGAGTAATATTGTTAACAAGAACACGCTAACCAAATACAAATGTCTTTGTAAAAGAATTTTATCAAATAAAGTGTAATACTGTTTTTAGTTATATATATATACAAGTTAGAAAAGAACATCTAAGATAAGTAATGTTTTTAGAGAGCGATATTCTAAAAAATGGCTATACTAACTCAACCCCAAGAAATAAAATGCAAAAATTAAGTTAAAGAAGTAATTAAACCTTTTCCACTTAAACTAGAACTTAATGATATAAATTTAACAAAATAATAGAGAAGTCTGTGACATATAGGATCAAGATTTCATGAATAATAATAAAAGAATTACTGAGAATCAATCTTTTGTCTTTATAAGACATATCCTAACTACGATATAACACTCATTGCATTCTTCATCAAAACACAAATTTAAATTAATACACCAACCATCTACATTTTTATCTAAAAACCAAACATTCTATAACCTTTTGTAGAAACTGATGAAGATAGCTTTCCTATTATAAATATACCATAACCGAATTTGTATAACATGTTCCACCAACACAATACATAACACCATACATTTACCCATTGCAACTGGAACTAAAGAAAGTGTGTCTGTAGCAGGCATGTGTTTCGAACGAGAGACCTATAACACAAAGATATAATTACATAAAAGAGAATCAAGGGGTCCATACGTTCCAGTTGGACACTGCTGTCCTTGGGAGGCATATAGTCTGCTAGGTACGACCCCAAAAGATCTGACTAAGCCATTTTATCAATGGACTCAAGGATGAGGGACTTACACTCAAAATAAGGGACGCTCTGAATGAGCCATTACGAGAGATTAAACCCACACTGCAGTGCCACCAGGAATGTCATGGTCAGAGAAGATGATTGATCTATGTTTCAGATTCTCCTAAACTTGGAACGACTTTAAAAACAAACATTACCAATGCTAAAATACATCGATGTGCAAGGAACCTTTGACTCAAAAGAGAAAACAACAACCTTTACAATCTAGAAAATCTCCTCTTGCAGAAAAGCAAGCAGAGATTTCATTTTTTAGCGGACTACTATGGCAACGAAGACTGAGAACAGTCGACCAGCTTGAAAGCACAAGAAACGATTAGGCTACACCAAGCAAATTAGATGAAATGAATTCTTACATTGACATTTTACATGGAACTTGGAATTAATTTGCAACCTTGTGAAATGAGAGAAGAAATCTAAAGAACGAAGTGACACGACTAGAGGACTGTGCTTGCAAGAGTGGCATCGAAGCTCGGAAGGTTCACGCTATGAAGGGGAAGCCAACACTAATTGTAAAGGGGTAAATTTGATATTGCAAAGGAAATTTTTACACGAGTACAAGAAGCTACGGCTGGGACACCAGCATCGGCTGCAAAAGAAATATACTCGATACCCTAAAACTCAAACATCAAGTTTAAATATATAAATACCACCTACGAATTTACAACTTTGGCTTCCTTGATTTTATAAGAATTGATTACAATGCTTGCCCAAACTTTTTTAACATATCAGTTTAACCAAACAATCTACCTCCACATAGGCGAAACATTCTGACAGCAATTAATTACACCACCAAATAATCAATTTTACATTGTATTGTTCAAAGTTAAATTTTTATGCTCTTTAAACTCTTCTCTAACTCTTAAAAAAAATACTCCAACCTATTCCAATAATAACATCTAAATTTATATTTTTAATTCATTTGTCTTCTTTAATTAATTGCAAAGAAACATACATTATAAAATCAAAAGGAAAAACAAAGATTTTAAAAAGGTTAGATTGATGAAGTTAAAGGTAATTAGATTTATACAAAAACATAAACAATTATTCAACTAATGTAAAATAAGAAGACATTACTGACAACAATAAAGTATTTAATAAAGATATTGCATAACTTTAATTAATAAAACATGCATACATTTTACCCTTAGGGTTTTCTTTTAATTATTTGGTGAATCAAATACCACAAAATCCATTTGGTACAGATTTTAATCTTCTTTTCTCTCCAAATAAATAGATCATTCGAAAAGTACAATACCTTACTAATATGACAAAAGATAATTATGTAGATATACAATAAAATAATTCTCTGAGTGACTTCTTAGTTTGTGTCCTGCGGCCTTTTCCCACACTATAGCAATGGAAACCTAACAATATTCACACAATATCATAACCAAAAAATTACATTTCCTCTTGGATTCCTTATTTTCTCAGTTTCTAGCAAAACTTCCATCTCACAAACAAGATAAGAAGCCCAAAATCGGAGAATGCAAGCCCATATTTTCCAATATAATAAAGAAAATAAAAACAACAAAAAATTAGGCAAGTACATGATCACAAAGAACCCATTGCTGGATTCTAAGGAGAAGAAGGGGATTCCCTTCTCTCTCGAGGAGAAATAAAATCTACATTTTTTTCTTCATTAATAATCCCAACTTCACACTTCCTTCCCAACAAAACTTCCAACACATCCTCCTACCTTCTACCTCTAGTTCACCACACAACCATATTATCACAATCACCCACCTCCGTTCAAATCCACACATAATACCATTCAAATTACATATCCCTGAGAGAGGTCTGCGCCCTCCTCAACCCCACACGAAGGAGGCTCTCAACTTGCAGGTGATATCCACTCCTTGATTACACCCTCAACCCCCATAACACACACAACAAAAGAAAAATAAATAGATAAACAATTACACAACATACTCCCAAGAAATTCAATAACAAGGGAAATCATTTGTCATTCAATCTCCACAATGCAAATTAAAAATCATTAAAATAACCCTACCTTGGCTATCCAAGTTAGGATCAACCCAATTCCAAGAAGTTTCAGAGTCTTTTCCTCCAATGACTCTATTCCAGCCAGTTCCCAATATACAACCCCCAAAAAAAAACTAGAGAGAGAAAAATTCACCCCAAAACTTTCTTAAATAAGCCACCCAATACTTTTCAACTACCCCAACTAAAAAATCACACGCAATATAAGACATACCTTTTCATAAACAAAATGAAATCAACAATATTAACTTAAAGTCCTTTTTTCCCACTTAAACAAATAAATGAATAAATAAATTAAGATCAACAAGTATTAACATAAATCCCTTTCCGACTTAAACAATTAAATAAATGAATCAACATATTTTTGAAACATATGGGCTTTTCCTCCAAACTATATGGGATTTTCCTCCAAACTATAAGCTTGGCTTGGGATTCCACGTGTAATATCTCCAAACAAACATTAATATCATTTTGTAAATCATAATTCAAAACACTATATATATTTAATCATGAAATTTTCTAACATTATAAAACCTATCATGTAATTTAAAGCTATCTAAACTCACAAAATTTAAATATTCAACCAAACATTTTTAGGGACAACACAATATTAGTCAAATGAACATAATGCAAAAACCAAAGGCATGTAATTAAATAACCAAATCACATCATCCCAAAATTAATAAATGTCTAAACATTTAAGTAAACTAAATATTTTCATAAATCAAAATAGTAATAACCATTTATCAACATCATCCCATAAAACATGTCCAAAACACCACACTACAAAACCATGAAACCAAACCAAAGTCTCAAGAGTAGTACTAGTGACCCCCTTACAATAACTTGGAAAGAACCATGAGGGAATTAGACATCAACCGAATGGTTCCTAGATTAATGATTAGAAGTTAATAACTTATTATGTTGACATATTATGAGATATTATTACAAACATAAGACTTTATAAGTTATTTAATTTCAAGGATGACCAAATTAGTTATGGTATCCTAGAAGGATGGAGCCATACTAGATATGAAAACAAAGAGTCTGAAAATTAATATGATGAAGTAATTTTCAAATCAAGTTTAAATTTGAATTATTATTTATATTGACATATTGATAATGCTTTAGATTGAGACCAGTTGTGTCTAGTCGATGACATGAAGTCATAAATATTTAACTAATTGTGTATTAAGTAAGAGAGTATTTACTTCCATGATTAAAAATAAAGAACTTAAAAAGAGGCAGTAGGCAAACCCAGAGTGTTACAAGTATGTAATCGGGTATTCAGGAGATTATGTTAAACCTATTTGGTATATTAAATCAATATTAGTGTGTCAACACTTTTAAATGAAAACTTGTTTAGGATTGTTAAAACCAAGAGAAGAGTTCACTTAGGTTAGTAAAGTTCCCAATTTGAGTAAGGGTGTGTGAACATACAACACCGCTTCATAGAAAGTGAATTTATTATATATATGACATCTCTAGCCATAGTAGGTGTAAAAGTCATTACTTATACTTGGCCAGTTTATTGTGATCTAGGATTACATACTATTCAATAGAGTCATGCATAGTTGGAGGGTATCTGTTGTATGGTCATACTAGATATGTAGGACACAACACCAAATACTTAAATGTGAATTATTGTGGTTTTCATACCAAAATATTTGTTGAAGGGTAGGGCCATCTTACCGAGCAAGAAGATGTGTGGGGGACCACTTAAGCCCATGGTTGGATTAAAAGTGCTTGGTTGATGCTCTCCCTCTTGTAGTTGGCTATCGAGTCTTGTGGAACATAAGGAGTGTGATCCATAGGTGGACACCTTGACCATGAACTCTTGTAAGTGGTGAATTTATATATGAACATGATCATGGATCAATTGTAATATGTATTTAAAAAGACGAGTTTCATCTACTTAGAACTATGTAATATTATTTCATTCATGTAATGATATGTGAAAATTATTATGCAATGTACATTTATGATATTGAAAAGGAATTTTATATCTATTTATTGAGAACTTGTGTTATTAGATTTTTAAATTAAAACTTAGATGAAAGCTATTGGGTAAACTTTGGGTATGTTACATGTGGTATCAGAGCTACTAGGTTCAACACTTGGAGCTATGAGCTCATTACATAAGTTTTCCTCAAGCATTATTAGTAGAAAATAGTTGAAAATTTCTTATGCCAAAATGGAAGGGAAAAGAAGAACAAGGAAAATAGTAAGAAAGCCAATTTTCTTAAAACTTGTGTAACTTTGGGACAAAGAGAGAGTCATCCTTGGAGGTTAAAAATCCTAAACTAGCAACTCATATAGATATTCCCTTGGATTTCCAAAGGAATACACTTGGGATAAGAAAGAGGTTATGAATATTGATACAAATGCTTAATTATAGAAACTAATTGTTAGCATAAACTAAAAAAATTTAGGTGAAGTGGAAAATACAAAAAATTATGAATTAGAACCAACTAGGGAGGTATCTAAGAGGTTGGACAACCTTATAATAATCTTGATTTAAAATGAGAATAAAATATAACAATGATAAGTAGAACCGATAATGAGAGTTGGTACCTTAGAGTAAAGGTTAGAAACCAAATTAGGTTAGAAAAGGAAGCAAATCTCAAAGGAAAGGATAAAAAATGACATGATCCAACCAACCATAATGGGCATGGTTAAATTGGAATCAATATGAGAAAATGAAACTGAACAACCCATGAAGTGTCTAAGGTTATAAGAAAGATGAAACCACCAAAAATTATGGATAAAACATTCTTAGGAAAGTTGGTTGCAAGGCAAAACCTTAGATAGTAAAATAGACTAACCAGACAAGAGCTCAGATAGAGCATAGTTTTGTTGAAGTTCTAATTGAACATACAAGTTTATCAACAAAAGTAAATTTGTGTTAGTGCCTTTATGAATATTTGAAGATGTTCCAAAGATAAAGTGGATATGAAAGGAGACTTTGTTACCTAATCGAAAGAATGATTCAATAACCTTGGGGACAAAAAGTATTTTCAAGGTATACCAAGGAGGGTAAGATAAGGAAAGTAACAATCATTCAAATGTAGAAAGCCAATAAGAAGGATAATATGATCAATTTCGAGAAAATAGATGATTATTAGAGTTCAACTTTTAATATGATTCAATGTTTTATAAGTCATGGAAACACCGAGGAAGGAGAGAAGGAAATAATATGGATCAAGAAAAGATTAGATACAAATATGTATCCTATCCAACAAAGTTTAATGATGTATTTCAACTCTATGAGAACATTGACTTCTCCATAGACATGGTTCTCGGATCAAAAACCTTATATCCAAAGCTTCATATCCAATGACCACAACAAAGTTGCTGGAGAAGATAATAGTGAAATATTAGAATGGTCAGGACAAAGTTAGAAGCCTTTGACCAAAGGAGGGATAAGTAACTACAACACAATTCTATAAGTTCTTATTTTAGAAGATCAATTTGTGATTATCAATGATACCTTGAGAAAAGGTTAGGTAGTATGCTTAATCAAGAAGGGAAAATTATTACCTATAATTTTAGGAGATTGAGGTTATATAAATGAAATGATTCTCCACATGATTTTGAGCTTTTAGATATCATTCATACTTGGTAACTATGTATGTATTAAAATTGTTTGGAAATTTTTTGGAGATAAAAAACCAACATGGTCTAAAATGAATTGTTACTCAACCAAATTTAAATGCTTGTTAGAGGAAATGGCTTGAGATGAAAGCAAACTATGAATTTTAAACTAACTATATAAAGGAAAAAATAAAGTCGAATTGTAGATGCCCTAAGATGAAGGAGTCATATCTCTCGATAATACATTCATTATATATATTCAAGAAGAAAGTGTGATGAAAGTCCAAGGAAGATATTTTATCTAATTTGAATGGACTACTACGAATCAGAAGAACTTAAGTAATTGACTCCGAGGAGTTAAGGAATAAGGTGTGGCAAATTGATGTCATATTCAGGACAATTTGGAATGACAAAATTATTGTCTGGTGTGAAACCACTATATTTTGGAAGGAAATGGAGAGAGATGCCACAAGGTTGTAGAAAGTCATCCAGAATGCCAAAGGGTGGAGAAATGATGTCATCACCTGACATGACTTTTATATTTCATGAAATTCTAGAGAGGAAGTGGTAGATCATTAGTATAGTTTTGATCTTCCTATATCAAGGTTTTGGCATAGTATTATTTTGGTAGTGATGGATAGGCTCACTAAGGTAGCCAATTTCATATTAGAAAAAAGATTGATAGGTTGGGCACCAGTCATAACTATAAATTTGTGTAAAGTAGTGCTTGATTGCATGGTGTTCTTGAGAAGGTTATCTTACATAAGGAAACACAAGTAATGTTAAGGTTTTAAGTAAACCATAATCACCTTATTGGAAACTTAATTTAATATAAGTTTAGCTTATCACCTCGGGACAACTAGTCAAACAAAAAGGTAAATCAAGTCCTGATGGATTTGTAGAATACTTTTATTACATTGAAATTACTAGTATTTCACAATACAAATTTGATCTATTTGAAACATTATACAAAAGGAAGGGTTGAATTCCAATAAGTTGGGTAAGCTAGGATATAGGATTAGCCTTAGTCCATAAATGTTATCAAAAATCGAAAAGTATATCAAGATGATCAAGGAAAGAAATAAGCGGAGAAGAATGATAGGAAGGAAAGTTTTGTTGATACAAAGAATGAGTTAAGGAGTAGAACTATTATGCTCAAGATTGATAGGTGCCTAGGAGCAATATTAGGCTCGAGATGGATATTAGTGCCAGTGATGGTTTTTCTTGGTTTCTAAGTTGTCTGATGGTGTATAAGTTCATAAAAAAGATGGGATCGATGGTGTAGTGCGCGATGCATCGACATTCCTTTTAAATTTGAGTTGCACTAAGGGAAAGTGTGTGTTAGCCAATGAGAACATTTTTTTCAAATCACTGTGGTATATGTGCCATGTATGAGCCAGTCACTATTGTACTTATGATGTAAATATTGAGTCATTACTAATATACTTATGATGTATAGCTCTCAAGGGAGAAAGTTTGCTTGAAGCACATAAGTTCTTCCAATGCGTTAGCAGGGTAACTCAGTGAAAGGTCCAAGAAGGACCAGATTGTAGAGGGTTGTGCTACAAGGGAAGAATTACTTTAAGATTAATATAATTTACCTATTTCTTACATGACTTTTAAAATTGAAATTAAACTCTTTAATTGAATTTATCTAAATACTATCATACTTTACTTCATCGGGGATGATGATTCTTAAGGGGGACGGTAGGTTACACCCTGTTTCTAAGTTACCGAATTACTTTTACTTTTTATGAGTAAATATGTTTTTAATACAAGATTATGGCTTTAATATGTTCAATGGATGAATGATATATATGAATATGCATTATGATGTGATCAATATTTTTAATTATTTAATGATGAATATTGTTTTCATGTTGTCATCTAACTTTGTTCATGTTGCACTAAGTTGGATGCAAGACAAGTTCAAACCTATAGATGGGGGGAGTATCACCCAGGAGAGGAGTTTGGTATGGAAACCATTGGCATGACCATCTGAGTAAATGCACAAAGGTACTATATTGGGTAGGTAACCTTGATGAGTCAGTGTCGATATGTGATGAACCATGTTGTTATCATTTTGGGTGGATAGGAATGCTTGGATGATTGTCTTTGATTGTTTAGTCGATTTGAGCATCAATGTTAAAATCCTTGTGATGAGCATGAGATAAATATTGTGTATAGGATATATATATATATATATATGGGTACGTATATTAGATATATATGTGATGACACATACATATGTATGTATGTAGGTATGGGCATACATAGATAGAAATATCTTTGTATACCTATACGTAGATATGTACTACATATGGAAACATTCACATATATAATATACATGTATTATATATATATGCACATCAATATACGTAGATATGCGATTATGTTTAAATACTGGATGTATATATATATTAATATTTGTTTATTGGTATATATTGATATATAATTGTAGACAATTCGATCTGACACACTAGATCTTGATTTACTAACACCATTTCATCCTGAGTATTCTCCTTTGCTAGTAATTTAATCGAATAATCTGTATTTGATTAAATTCATCACTCTTCATATCTTAATTAAATAAATCAACTTTATCTAATTAAGTTCATCTCCTGTTAATTAAATAAATCAATTTTATTTAATTAATTATGTAATCTCCCTTTTAATTAAATAAATCATGTTATTTATTTAATCCCTAAAGTCATCTCATTTAATTAAATAAATCTTTATTTTAAATCTAACATCATCCCTCTTTAATTAAATAAATCAAATCTTTATTTAATTAAGTCTTTAATCATTTTCCTCTCATTTTGATTTAAATCAATCCTAAAATCTAAGTCAAAATGGTCAAATCATCTAATCTCTCATTAAATTGATCAAATATTGATTAAGTTAATCTCAATCACTAAAATCTTCTAGAGAATGCAACTTGCACAGTAAATCAATTACTTTGATTTATTTAATTGCCTATTTTCTCTCAACAAGGAATAAAGGAGGAATATTCCCTCAAGTTTGAATTCAAATCCAAGTGGATTTTTCCTTCCAACAAGGTATTCACTCCTCTTACATGTCCTTGTGCATTGAGCCAAGTGACATTAACTCCATTATTTTTTCCCTCCAACATGTCACATTCAAATTTCAAATTTGAATCTCATGGAATTTATCATGCACATTGACCAAAATGTGGTCATTCCTCCTCCAATCACATGTGGACAAGTGGCCTCTTCTCATTGGTTAGTCTTTTGTCCCACATTGATCAATTTCACTCTTTCTTCCAATTTGGAAATCTATAAATGAGAGACTCTTCCTCTCATTCTATCATCCACAACTTGAGTAAACTTAATCTACTCAACTTAATCCTCAATGCAAGATCTTAGCTAGGTTATTGCAGGTTTTCTCAAGAACTCATCTTGTTCTTCATCAACAAAGTGGATCATTCTCCATCAAATCACAAAGCTTACAAGGGAGTTGGGAAATGGATGATTTTGACACATCAATTGGCACCAACTCCCCCATAGAATCATGAGTTTGCTTGCTTAATTAGGATTTACTTGCATTTTCATATTTTGTTCTTCATTTTTCCTATTTTGAGTAATTGCAAATGGATTTCATGGGGAATACTTGTTTTAACCTTGCATATTGATCTAATAATGTGTTTGTTTGTTGCTTATGTGCAGGTATGAAATTAGGGTTCACAATAATATAGTAAAGAATATATATATGTAAGAAAGTCATATGTATAATAATGATAATGTATGTGATGGATATTGTAGCAAACTAAAAGCATACTATTGTTAAGGAAATTAATGCAATGGAAAACATATATATGATAACATATTAAATGCATATCATAAAGGCTACAATGAAAACATGCATTAAATAACATAATGGATGCAAATTAAAGAGACCACAATGGTAGCCAAGTTGTGGAAAATAAGTCACACATAGTGGATGATTAAGACACCACACATGACATGAGTTTTATTAACATTGAGAGGCTATTTTGAAACCTTCCAAGCCAAAAACCATAGGCATGAGGGTTGCAATGAATAGTGGACCGATAATGACATGTTAAAAGGAAAATACAATCAAGAAACATATGCACTATTACGTAGTATTATTTTGAGGCATGTTTTACTTGGTAAATGAGCATGTGACAACTAATTTTCATGAATAAACCAAAGAGTTAGAATTTGATTTCATTTTGGACTTTTTATGTGTCAAATAACTGAATTTTTCGACAAAATTTAGATTTCCAACAATGAAGAAAAGCAACACCCTACTTGCTTCATTGACCTATAGGGTTGTAGAATTGGTTTTGAGTTCTTATTTTCAACTAAAATTTTCCCAGCTAGCTATCATAGCTGGAAAAAATATTAGAGAGGTAGAAGTGAGTGAGAAAGGTGGTGAATCATGTATCTTTTCCATAGAAATTGTTTTCTCTCCATTTCTATATAAATAGAGAGCAACATCTTAGTATTTTGTTGTTCATTTGTGTTAAGTTCATTTTTGCTATGTTGATTTTATTGTGATCATATGAGTGCATTTGTAGAGTTCATTTTATGAGTCTGAGAGAAGATTGTTGAGTAAGTTAAGAGCATCATTGTAGAGAGATGTGAGATTGGAGTATTTATTGAGTGAGGAGATTCTAATTGTGGAGCTGAGAATGTAGGAGTTAACAAGGAGAGCCATTCAAATTTGAGAAAAGAGTTGTAAGTTTTTCATTGGGAGTTATATTTTTCCAAGCATGCTTGATATATCTACTTCTTAGCTCTTTCAATTCTAAAACTACATATTATTATTGCTTGAAATTGATTGTACCATCATTGATTGCATTTCATAGCTATTGGATAGATTGTGAGTGCTTATACATTAAGCTAGTTTATCTATAATTGGATTAGGGAATCTGTATATCTTGATAAGTAGCTAACTTGATATAATGTTTGATTGACATGAAGTTAATGTAAGGTATTATGATAATACATAAAATACATTATGGATTTTATATTTCTTGGATAAGTTATGTTGCCCTGGAAAGGAAAGGATTGGAAATCATGATAGAAATATTATGTTATTATCATCTAGGGATTGGTATTATTTATGAATATCTTTAGTTGTTAGTTTAACCATGGGAGAAGAAATTATGTTCTCGATTTCTTATAAACCTTGTATGTAGGAGATTAGTTTATTCCCTAGGGCTAGGGTATATACTTAAATATTTTTATATTAATATTCAACAATAGGGTTGAAAAACATATTAGGGATATATACGTTCTAATTACCTTTTAAAATAATATTAACTTATACTTGACTAAGAGTTTATACCTATTCACGAAGAGGAATTCATGTCTTGGAACTACAAGCATGTCCTATTTGTTTTTCTAAATTAGTTATTTTCTTATCGATGAGTTTAAAATAAGAATGTTATCTATGATAAGAGAAAGAGATTCATATGAATGTCTATGAGAATGAGCATATATAGTCTAAAAATAAGGGATTAAATGATGATATTTTAGTAATGATATTTCTAAAAATATGAACGAAAAGATAATTTTTACATATTTTAAATTTACTTTATTGTATATGAGTTTATAACTCGAAATATGGTTTATTTGATAGGTTAATAGAAACTTTACTATGTAGTTTTCTAAAAGAGTTAAATAAGAAATAATAGTAAGTTATGATGCTTGAGTAATGAGAATTTGGGGATTGAGTACATGATTCAATTGCTTATAATCTTGGTATTATTACATATCATAAATCCCATAATCTGTTATGATGAATTGAGAACCCAACCTTATGACTTGTTGAAACATAGCAAAATGGATGAGTGTGTTATGGTGTGTGAATGATCTAAAGGCTTTAAAAAAATTACACTTTCCCTAGTTTCATTAGAAAAATAGATCTTCCAAGGATATGATTGAATTTCAACCTTGAGGTGAGCCAACCCTATTAGGAATTCTATTATTTTCTTATGACAAAAATGACTGATTGTCACTTTTGGGAGATAATTTAAAATACATTAACAAACTAATCTATATGACCTAACACTTGAAATGCAAAATTATGTTAATGAAAATGAAAACAAAAGTTTATAGGCAGATCTAAGAAGGGTAGAATGGTATACACCTGGCCTAAAAACTAGGTTTTGAGCTCTGTAGTAGGACTCATTTTCCCAAGGGTGAATGGGTCTTGGTGTCCTTTTATAAAACATCAAAAGATGAATTTGTAGTCCTTTGTTTGCACTTTGCTCCTATACCTACAAATCTTCACTTCCAGATCTATACCTATAACACATCTTGTTGTAGATAGCTTAGTGGAATGAAGCTTGAAGATGGGATCACTAGGAAACAAGTCATCAGGTTAAGGAAAATGGTAAAATGCATCTCCCAAACCTAGAATCCATCATGATCCACCATAGGCATAAACCTTCAATCATGAACAATGCTTGATCAAATATTTGACAAAATGAACTTGAAGTTTTGCAAATACAACAAAATTCTGCTCCAAGACTTCAACTTTGCATGCTTGAATGCTCTATCCTTTCTCTTCAAAATTTATCTTTTCTTGCTTCTCAAAATCTAGTTTGAAATGGTGAAAATACTAGGCTTTATAGGCTTCTTCTCTAATTTCCCAAATATTAGATCCCAATAGCCAACATTTGAAACTTGAATCTAGGACTTTAAAATATCACCAAAAACATATTTAAATTTTGGTTTTGGAACTTAAATAGAACCCATTTTCCCAATGGTGAATGGGTCTTGGCCTATAAATCTAGGACCAATTAGTTTTGGGGCCATTAATTTAATTAAATGCATTTATATAATGAATGTTGCAATGTTAGAAAATCACAAAAATAGGCCTTGGGATGCATGATAAAGGGAATTAGGGGCCTATTTAGGAATGAAAAAGGTGCATAAATGTAAGGTCACTAAAATAGGTCTAAATTAAGTGTGAAATTATACTATCACCTAGAAAGGAGTAAAATTTTCTACACTACATTTAGCCCCCACTTTAGTGACCATATGACTACATGCATATGCAAGCTAAAGTATCGAAAGTAAATTATGCTTCATAAAAGGACACTCATATGGATATTGTAATTTATTTGCGAATGGGGAGAATGAATCCCCCAATGTAGTCATCTGCAAAACCACAATGTTAGGAACCACATCCTGTAAAACTGATCTATATGCCCCCCAATTTTTCTTGCTTTATGGAGGTGTAATTAGAGTAGCAATCTAGCCTCATCGAATTGCTTTTCTTGGTGATGGTAATGCTTACAATAGGGTATTGAGGTTACAACACCATATATTGATACATTAAATAAGATTAGAGACGAGATCATGAATCCAACACAATAGAAAAAATTATAATAGACAGATTATTTTGATTTAATGTCTCTCTTGCATGTTTTCCCGCTTTGGGGCTTTGCTTGGCTTTGGATTGGTGTGGGTGGGGACAATTTGGTGCCTCTCTATTTTAGGTTTCAATGGAAATGAATGTGCCTTTGGATAAGGTGGTTTTTGATTCTTCTATGGATGGTGGAGATGTGGGGATTCCCAATCAAACTTCTTTTGGGTCAGGTTTGGCATGAAATGGTGCATTTAAATTACAAAAGGTGAATAGGTGCTTGGTGAGGGCCCAAGAGAAACTGATTCTAGTGATCCAATTAGAGTCAGTGGCTGATGATGTGGAATACTTCAAAAATCATGTTTTGATTTGTAAGTTTATGGGGATGAGGGTTTCTCTTCCATTTGTCGCTACTTGGATCCGTAAGACATGGAACTTAGAAGGAGATTCTAATGGCCGTAAATAATTTTTTTTGGGTGGAATTCTCATGTATTTTTTATTGGAACATGGATTTTGAAGGTGGACCATATTTCTATAATCAGGTGGGTCTATTCATAAAACCATGGCATGCTGGCTTCAAATTGATGAAGGAGTTACCTTCTAGGATCCTAGTTTGGGTTCGTCTTCCTCGGCTGCCACTCAAATTCTGGAGAATTGACATATTGTAGTTGATCACTTTATTGTTGGGAAAACATATTGGTCCTTCTCAATAAACCTTGAATAAGAGGATTTTTTATTATGCAAGGGTTTGTGTAGAAATTGATTTGAGTCACCCATTTCCAGATTCCGTTGAAATGACTGTTGGTTCTTGTTCTTGGACTCAACCATTAGATTATGAGACACTACCTTTTAGGTGCCAACTATGTCATGAATATTGTCATCTTCCGCAAAGGTGTCCCCGAGTCTCTAGTGTTGCGGGTGCAAGTAATACTCCTTATCATTCTAATTCAATGACGAATAAGGGTAAGGCTCCCATGCAGGAGGGGCGAGTGATAAAGAAGGATTTATTCTGGTTAAGACTTGTAATTATGGTTGGGGCCAAAAGAGATCTTTCAGAGATAGGTAGGAGGAGGAAAATCTCAATAGATTTGAGGCATTGGAGGATTTGGTCTAGGAGGAAGGATTTTAGGTGGATTTATAGGGGAAAATTGGCTCTTTTGCTGGGGATGTGGCTAGGGATTAGCCTACTGAGATTCCAAGTTTAGTTCAACTTGGTGTACAGGATTCATAGATGGATACTGATTTGTCTCCTTTGTCTCCTGCTTAGGGTGTGATTGGTGTGGTGTTGGAGGCTTTTGGTGGCTCCCCTAGTGTTGGCGGTGTTCTCTCTGAGGTGTGAGGTGCTTCTAACATAGGTAAAAATAAGTCTACTTCCCTTGTCTTTGGTTTGTGACAAAAAACCTCCAAAAAGGGGTTTTTGAGAGAACTCTTAAGGTGGGTAGAAAGAAAGATCAGTAAAAGGTTAAGCTCATTGGTGAGACGTTGGTGGAATCAGGTTTGATGAAGACTATTGATGCTCACTTCTCCAAATCTCAGTGATGATAGTGCTTTCTTGGAATGTGAGGGGTATGAATAACATCCTTACACAAAAGGATATTTGAGATATGATTCATTTTCATTCTCTTGATGTGGTTTTCCTTTAGGGAACAAAGTTATTTGTTGATAGTACGTTGAGAATGGCTTCAAAGATTTGGGGTCATGGACAGTGTCAATGTGTGGGGGTGTTTGGTAGATCTGGTGGGGTGGCTTGTTTATGGGATCCACATAGAGTCAGGGGAGAGAGTTATTTTTTCTAACATTTATGCTTCGACTGACCTTCAAGGTAAGTTTTTGTTATGGGGCCATATAAGATATGTGAGATATTTGGATCCTTATCTTCCTTGGATTTTGGCTAGGGATTTTAATGTTGTCACTTCAATGGAGGAGAAGAGGGGAGGTAGTGCTCATGTGGAGCCTTCTTTAGTGCTCTTGCAGGATAATGTTGCTCTCTTGAATTTGGTTGCTATCAAGTTTGTTAACGGGGTCTTTACTTGGAATAATAGGAGAAGTGGGGAAGAAAATATTTCATAAACACTAGATAGATTCTTGGTGTCCAATTTCTAGCTGGGAGGCAAGTGGTTGACTAGCTCTGAGATTTTGGATGGGTGGGGTTCTGATCATTGGCTGATCAATCTTGTTGCTAAGTTACCTCAACGTTGTATAAAGTAGTCTTTACGTTCTAGCTTATGTGGCTTAGGGATGAATCTCTTCATGATTTTATTCCCGACAAGTGGTGTCTTGCAAAGCCAACACATGGTACTGCTATGTACTCCTTCTCCAAGAGACTTCAGTATGTGAAGTATAGGTTGAAACGTTGGAATAGGAAACAATTTAGTAATGTATTTCAAGCAAAGCAAAATCCTTAGGATCACTTGGATTTAATTACTAGGAAGATTTAGGACTGGGGCCTCACTGAGGAGCTTGGTTTTTTATAAGTTTCTACGGTGAAGGAAGTTGAGGAATGGGAATTAAGACAAGAATATTTTTGGAAACAAAAGTCCAAAATTGAGTGGCTCCAAGAGGGAGACATACATACTTATTTCTTTCACAATTATGTGAAGGATAGAAGACAAGCTAATGTTATCTCTTCTCTTTTTTCGTTGAATGGAGAGATTCTCTCCTCCTCTACTTCTATTTTTTCTGAGTCAGTTCATTTATTTTTTTCTTTGTTATCGAAGGATTCCCCTCTCACGAAGGAGGATGAAGCTGGGATTTTGGGTAGCATACCGCCTTTGATAACCAGGGAAATGAATGAATCTTTGCTTAATCCTATTTCTTTATTAGAGCTTGAGAATATTGTGTTCTAGATGAAAAAAGGAAAAGCCATAGGGCTTGATGGGTTTTCGGTATAATTCTTTCAGGAGTTCTGGGAAGTGATTAAGTTGGATCTTCTAGAGGTTGTTTAGGAATCCTTCATGAATAAACAAGTGCTGAAATATGTGAATGCTACTTTTTTAGCTGTTATACCAAAGAAGGATGGGGCTAATATTTTGGATCTTTTTAGGCCAATTTCTTTATGTAATGTGGTGTATAAGATTATTAAAAATTTGATTGTTGAGTGGTTAAAACCTTGGCTAAGTAGCTTAATTTATAAGGAGCAAGGGGGTTTTGTTGCTGGTAGGCAAATTATGGATGGTGTCATCATTGCTATTGAGACCATTCATTATATGGAATATTCTAAGGAAAAATCCATGTTTATTAAGTTGGACATGACTAAAGCATATGATTGTGTCAAATGGGCCTTCTTATTCAATATTTTGGAAGCGTTTGGTTTTGCTGGTGACTGGATCAAATGGGTGAAAAGTTGTGTCACTTCTTCCTTTTTGATGTTGATTAATGGAGAGTCATTTGAGTGTTTTGGTGCTTCCAGGGGGCTTATACAAGGGGATCATCTATCTCCCTACTTATTCATCTTATTTGTTGAGGGCTTGGGGAGGTTTATTAGATCTTGGGTGGAGAGTGGTGTGATTCAGGGTTGGAGTTGGGGAAATAACATTCGCCCAATCCCATCTTTAGTTCATGTATGATACTACTCTGATGGGTAGGGCCAAGGTTGAGGAGGCATTCTGACGACATAGCATTCTGGAAAGTTATTTGTATACTTCAAGTCAACGTATTAATGAAGGGAAAACTTTTATCTATTTATTTAATACTCATAGGAGTATCCAAAGGAGAATAATTGGTGTTCTTTGTTTCCAAATTGGTACTCTCCCTTTTGTCCATGTTGGCATTCTGCTTGTTATTTTCTTGCTTCCTAATTTGTTTGGGCAGGGGATTATTGATAAGTTCTGAACTTTGGTTAGTCATTAGACTTGTAGGTGGCTTTCTTTTGTGAGCATAGTGACTCTTTTATAGTCGATGGTGCAAACTCTACCTTTGTACATACGATTCATTCTTTCCGCACCTTCCAAATTTAGTAAGGACTTTGAGAATTTGTCTCGTCAATTCCTTTGGTATGAAAATATTCTTCCTAAGAAGTGGAGCTTGGTTAAGTGGGATACCATATGTAGGCCAAAACAAGAGGGTGGGCTGGGCTTACTTTAGGCTGATTTGAATGGGTAGGCTTTAGCAACTAAATTGTATTGGCAGTGGTACTCACAAAAGCATCAGTTGTGGGCTAAAATATTTACCTCAAAATATCTGGGTGTGGTTGAGAGTGTTGATGTTGCCCACTTTAGCTTGGAGGGGAAGATTTATATGTCTGGGGTACCCTCAAAAGGGGTGCTAAGCTGGTCAAGCAAGGGTTGTTTTGGATTTTCAACAATAGTCAAGATGCTCTCTTCTGGCATGCCTATTGGGATGGTCATCCTCCCATTCTGACTACTCAACCTCATTTGCAAAATTTGTGTCGGCATTTTATTGATGTTGGCTAGTGTCGTGTGGCTGATTTCAAAACTCACCAAAATCTGGGTCAGGTTAGTGTGCTTAGGTGGAAGGATCTATAGGAGTGGTCTCCTAGGGGTGTGTCTGAGGATCATCAGGAGCTGGCTATGATTTTGTTGGGTCATTTTTGTAATTCTCTTCCTAGGAGAGATGTATTGGCTTGGGGTCCTAATTTGAAAGGTATATTTTCTATTGCCTCAGGCTACCAAGTTCTTGATAAGCAGTTGTTTGGGAGTTCTAAGGTCTTGTGGTGTAAAAAGTTTTGGAATAAGTTTTCCTGACCTATGTGTATTTTATTCTCCTGGTTAGTGGTGCAAGGAAGGTGTCTTACCTGGGAGAATCTTTGGAAGCATGGTTTTCATGGCCCTTCTATGTGTGCTATGTGTGTTGGGCATGAAGAGTGTATTCCTCACCTCTTCTTTCAGTGTTCTTTTGTGAAAATTATTTGGAACTTCTAGTGGAATATCTAGTGCCTATTGTGTAGACATGTTTCTTCTTTGGAGGACTTTTGGGGGAGTTAGGGGTCTCCTCTTGTAAAGACTTCTTTTCTTCTTATAGCTTAGATCATTGGCCCCAGTTTGATAATTTGGCATATTTGGTTGGATCACAACCTTAGAGTTTTCTTGGATAAGAAGTTTCTTGTTGGTCAACTTTGGCTAAGAATTCTGGGGGTCCTATAGGAAAAATTGATTGCTAAGTGTGATTTGTCTGTTCCTCTTGATCCCGATGATCTGAGAGTTGTTACTGTTGTGGGTCTTTCTCTAGAGGGAAGGAGAAATTTGAGGACTATTCATCATGGGTGTGGGAGGGAAAGGGTTAGTCGTATTGGTCATTGGTGTCCTCCTACTCTGGGGGAGCTGAAAATTAATACTAACGGATCTTTTAGAGGTAATCTTGGGCATGCTAGAGTTGGTGGTGTTGGCAGAGATTGTTTGGAAGTGGTGGTTTTTTTCTTCTTTGTATATAGAGATCGACATACTAATAATCTCATGGAGGCTTTAGCTATTCTTCTGGCATTAGAATGTGCTTGTGATCTTGGTTGGAGGTGGATTGTATGTGAATTTGATTCTTAGGTTGTTATTGATATGCTGAGTAAGAGACATTTTGAGGATGTAAATTAGTAGTTGGTAGTGGTGGTCAAACAAATTGTTTCTTTGAGCACCACTTGGGATTCCATTGCTTTATGTCATGTCCTTTGAGAATGGAATAAGATGGTTGATGGCTTGGCTAGGTGGGCGTTTGAGTAGATGGGGACTTAGAATATGCATGATAGGGGGAACCTTCCTAGTGATTTGGCCCTTGTTCTTGAAGATTGGGTTATGGAGGATATGAGGCGCTTCTTGGGTGTGACTTAATTTTTTGGTTTTGTTGGTGCCCTTGGTGGGTCTGTTCCATTTTGATTTATAATGCTTTTATGATTCAATTAAGTTTCTACCCCCTTTTTATTAAAATATTTACCATTTGGAAATTACCTTGTTATAGAGGAGCTAAGATGTTGAGCTAATAACCATACCAACATATGAGATTAGACATCTTGTGAGCCGAGGTGGCACATGGTGAGCTTTGAGACATGGTGAGTCCATTGTATCCTACTTTATGATTAATTTTTTTATTTTGCAGCATTTTTAATGCATTTTAGAAGGTTCTAGGACCCCATCCAAAAATGGCACACCTGTCCCATTTTGGCCCATGTGTCCCAAAATGGATAAAGTGTTTAGGACCTCCTCGTCCAAAAATGGCCCAAGTGTCCAGTTTTGGACCAAGCATCCTAGGGAAACCTTTTTTTATTTAATTTGATTGGTTAATCTTTTTAATCATGTTACTAATGATTTATTTTATCTCTTTTAGGTTCCACCATGCACTCGACAACATATAGGGGGTAGACTATTCACCCTTCTTTGATGTATCAGGTTACCTAGCTTACCGAGGAGGAGGTTGAAACCTTATGTGAGACTAATCTATTATGGATCTACCTCATGCCACCCATGAGGTATTATGATGCTATGCTAATGGAATTGGCAGAGAGATAGAATGCAAACACATGCACATTCCATATGTTGATTAGAGAGATGACAATGACCCTAGAGGACGTGCATTGTAATTTGAGATTACCCATATGAGGTGAGACCATCCATCTAGAGGAGGATCACACACACAAGTAGATGAGATGGGATATTCAACATTGTGTGGGTCACCCTATTTTGCTAGAGGATATCAGAGCTTGCATTGAGCTACATTGGATACTATATGCTTTATTGCTATTGTTACGATGGATTATGCTTGTTACGATTTCCTTAACACTTGTATCAGATGGGAAAGACACACACCTAGATGGGGGCCTCATTCACACCATTCACCAGATGGAGTGAGATCAAACCATATATACATGGGGTCGCAGTATGTTGGATCATCTTTATTATGATCTTGGGTGCTTTATTTATTGAGAGTTACACAACATAATACATTATACACTATTACAAGTTTGGGATTTTGAGCATATCATGTGTACTAGGCCTAGATGTTATCCTACGATAGCAGCCATGGGTTATCCATGAGCATTTAGCTACACATTGAGATGTATTTGGCAATTCTGGGATCTATTGTACTAGAGGGTTCAGTTTGATCACCTGGAGGAGGAGGAGATAGTATGGAGACCTTATCGCACCATACCCTAGTGGTCATATCTTGCACGAAAGCTTGTTAGGATGCAAAATGATAGATTTTTACTTGGACGACATGACTATATAGTTATTCCCTTTTATTATGATCAATTTATGCAACAATTCAGATAAGTTTAAGTATCTCCTAGGCCATTACCTATATATCTAAGAGCAACATAGAGTGGCTCTAGGCTAGGAGACACTGGTGTCCCATGATAGATGATGTCATTTTTAGCAATTTAGATGATGAGGATGAGGATATTCCCCCAACATTAGATCTAGATGTAGATGCCATGATAGCCTATGAGCACTAGTGGATGAGAGAATGACCTGCACATGTCTTCCCCATCCATCACCCCTAGGTAATGCTAGACCTATTCCAAGTCATGGAGATGAGAGAGAGGATGGAGTTGTGGATGGAGATACAAATGATGATGATAGGGTAGAGGACCTAGAGGAGGATCTATAACCTATGAGTGATGATCCTAATGAGCTAGAGGAGGTCATAGATGCCCTCAAGGAGAGACCTTCATCTCACTTGCGAGTCACTAGGGCATAGATAGTAGCCACAACACGCATTACCATTTATGTGTGTGGGGAGGGAAATGGTATTGCACCTTCCATGCTTCCTACTCATGAGGGACCCATTATTCCACATTGAGATCTCGATTGGGGGGCTAGTGATCTAGGTGATGATGTGTTATTATAACTTTATTATATTTTTGGTTATTTCATTTTACTTATCAATTCATGTTCTAATATTATTTATGATTATCATTTTTTAGTGTGTATGTGAGAGTGGTGATACCTCTTCTATCGATTCACTATGAATATGACCCCCTCCTTTCCCCCACATCAGACCACACGAGTGGGGCATATGCCATCACCTAGTGCAAGGTGTCATGCTAACCTTTTTGAGCCTTTAACTAGATGGAGGATAGCGTATGAGAAGAATATGAGGACCAATGATCTATCCAGATTTAGAGAGGATTAGGTTAGATTCAAGCTTACAAAGCTTCACATGGCATATGAGGAGCTTCAATCCACTTGGGTCCCAACTGAGAGTGAGTCACATGCTTTCATTCGATCGAAAGTCAATAGGTTATAGGGAGAGCTCACTAGGGTTCAGGTGGATCTAGCTAGAGTTTAGGTTGACATGGACTAGATAGATCAGGAGTGTGTCACAACACTCATACGTGAGGGGATGGCTTTAGGTGAGGTATGATGCCTACAAGATTGAATGAGATCCATGAGTGGATCATGAATGGCTATTTCATGATGAGCATTTACACTAGGCCTTGATGAGTCTAGTAGCCACTTTGCCACAGTAGATATGCTATGTTGTATTACACTACATTTTGTTATTGTGGTGATTATGTATATAAACCTTCATGATTTATATCTATATATATATATGAGAATTTGTGTTTATTTCTATGAGTTCCTATTTGAATTATATGTTAATGTGATTTATTAAACAATCTTAGTATTTTTTTTAAAAATGTCTCCATGATCTAATTTATGTGAAAACACCTATGTTTATATTAGATACTACATTCTAATTAAGTGTTTTGTGTTAAAATAAATGCACTTATGATCTAATTGTGAAATTAAATGATGTAATGATCTAATTTAACACAACACACTTGGGTTTGAATAACATGTAAAGGAAAGTAATAATTCAACATAATGAACAATTAATGTACATAATTTAGGACACACGTAGGATGTTTGTCAAGAATGAAGCAATGTGAGAGAAAATAGACAACTATCTGCTTACCCTAACAACATGATTTAATATACAACTATTCAAAAAATATGTTAAGTGTAATATTTGCACAAATTCATATCATTGATAGGTTCTTTGAGAGGTGTACCATCTATTTTTGTTAATGTGTATGCTCTAGACCCATAAATTTCATCAATGAAATAGGGTCTTAACCAATTCAGACTAAACTTTCCTTTTTCACCCAAGGCAGAATCAACATTACGCTCATTTTTATATAATACTAAATCACCTTTGTTAAATGAATGAGGAATGACATTATGATTGTAACTTCGTTGCATTCTTTTGGAATAAGATTTAATATGCTCAAGAGCATTGACGTGTTGTTCATCGAGCATTTCAAATTGTTGTAATTGTTTCTCTTTATAAGTAGTGTATCAACAAGTCCTCTAAGAGAAATTCTCAATGTGAACCCCAATCCTACACTTGCACAAAAATGGAAAACAAGCACATTATTAGATTGAAATGCAAGTTAGAACAAGGATTCCTCATGAAATTCATCTACAATGCTCAATAATAGGAAAAATGAAGAACAAAACATAAAAGATAAATGAAATCCTAATTAAGCAATGCAAACACTCAATCGCATGGGGGAGTTGGTGCCAATTGTCTGTAGAAATTGGCCATTTCCCAACTCCTTTGTAATCTTGATGATGATTGATCCACTTTGGTTGAATTCCTGCATAACCTAGCTAAGAACTTGATAAAGAGAGATGAAAATGACTATACTTGAAGATGAAATTGAGTATAGTGAGTTTACTCAAATTGTGGATGATGAATGAGAGGAAGAGTCTCTCATTTATAGATTTGAGGAATGAAAGATTGAAGGATTTGGATGAATGTGAGACAAAAGACAACCCAATGAGGGAAGGCCACTTGTACACATGTGATTGGAAGAGGAATGAGCACATTTTGGTCAATGTGCATGATAAATGCTATTAGATTCAAATTTGAAATTTGAAATTTGGCAAGTTGGAGGGAGAGAATAATGGAGTTAATGTCACTTGGCTCAAGGCCAAAGACATGTAAGAGGCAATAAATGCCTTGTTGGAAGTACCCAACCCTTTTGGAGGGATTTTTGAATTGGAAGAATATTCCACAAAAGATGCCCTTTTGAATAGAAATTGATGATTTTATAAATCAAATAAATTGATTTATTGTGAAAGTTGCAAAATCTAGAGGATTGGGGTGATTAGGATTATGATTAATCATGATTTGATTAATTTAGATGAAGATTAGATGATTTGACAATTTTGACTTAGATTTTAGGATTTATTTAAATCAAAGTTGAGAGGAAAATGATTTTAGATTTAGTTAAATAAAAATGATTTATTTAACTAAGGACAATGATGTTAGATTGAATCAAATAAAGGTTAATTTATTTAATTTAAGGATATGACTTTAGAGATTTAATTAAATAAAGTGAATTATTTAATTAAACAAAGATATAGGGTTAATTAAATTAAATTGATTAATTTAATCAATAGGGGAGCATGACTTAATTAGATAAATAATGATTTATTTAATTAAGGGATGGAAATTGATGAATTTAATTAAATATAGATTATTCAATTAAATTAATTAGTAAAGGGGATGATTTAGGAAGAAACGATGTTAGTAAGATCAGGATTAGGTGTGTAGGATCAATCTGTATATTTTCCATGTCTACATTTTGCCCCTCTTTGAAGCAATGCACTTGTTGCGTTGGTTCAAAGAATAAATTGCTGTGATCAAAGTTCAAAAATTTCTCAATTTTCTCAGATGCCCCACTGTTGCCACAGTGAGAAGGATTATGTTGGTATATTTCCCCCTCGAAAGATCCAATGGAAATGTTTGATTTTTCGATCGAGATCACGATAAAATGCGAGAGTGGTTCTATTGATCAAAGGACAAAAGATAATTCTTTGATGTAGACAATTTTGATGATGTATAGACAATCATCAACCATGGGTAGCCTCGTGTATATTTTGAGATCTAACACCTAATTGAGATAGCAATGTTAGTAAAGATAGAAGAATAAGATGATGAAAGGAGGATCCAAAAGCCTACACTATGATGATGATGATTTGCTTACCAGGAGTTGGGATTTTTAGAGGGCCAATTACTTTATGTTTGATAACACACGTAGGTACGATGCATCAAGGTATATAAAGAATTAGTATGGTGTTGTACCTAGTGTGATGGACTTTGAATCGACAATCAGATAGGAGTATTCTTGTTCACACCTGACATACATAAACCTTGCTAGGATGGACCTAACAAAGCAAGTATTCACCAAGTTATATTACAAGAATATCCAACAAGCACAAAAAACAAAAATATAATGAGCATTGCCCCATTCCTTTCTCTCTAAACCTATTTTTTACTAGGCATCATTGAGATGTCCTTGGAATGAGTGCAAAATAAGATAAGTCAAAAAGACAAAGATAAAGTAAATAGACAAGTTAATGTTATTCGTACTGCTAGCCAAGGCTAAACTAAGGTGATACCTAATGCTGATCTCCATCATAGGAAGGTCGCATTCCTAGGACATGTTGTGATCAGAGTTTTGATGAGATTGATTGAATGATAAGCTATTGATACTCCGAGTTGATCAACTTGCTTGCTTACTGACCTAGACTTGAGAATTCTAACGATTTAGGGTGTTCACTACTAGAATTGCCTCTGACTAACTTGCCAAAGGATGAGGAGATGATTGATTTATTAGGAATGATGATTATTGTGGGTGAAAGCGAGATGAGACAGGTGCACCATTTTGGGTTTTTTAAAATATTTGGATGTTTTTTATGTTTTTTGAAATGTTTTGAGGCTGTTTTTGGAATTTTTGAGATGTTTTACAAATGTTTTTGGTATTTCCAAGATTTATGACCAAGAGACTAACTTAAAGACCTATCTTAAGGGTCTCGGGAGCTGATCCATAGATTAGCCTTGCCTAAGTTATACACGCAGAGACCATGTAGTTCAACTGACGACAAACTCGATTGATGAAAAGATAAATGGGTAAACAGAATGCCAGATTGTGATGGACGCCTAAAGGACTGACCTCGAGTGTCTCAAGGGATGATCAAAGATCAACCTTGCTTATGTTCAAGCTCAGAGACGATGTAGTTAAAAAAGATGACTCTATTTTTTGATTTTTTATATTTTTGATGTGTTTTGAAAGTTTTTGGATTTTGAATTTTTTTGGATTTTTCACATGATTTTGATGATTTGAATATGGATAACGATGACACTAGTGCTCTGTTTTGGAATTTTATTGAAAATCAACTAGGTTTGATTGATTAGATTGATGGATTGATGATGATAACATTGTCGAGGACGCACAACAATGCAAGGGTGGTGTTTAAGCAACATAAGGATTTCAAGATTGATGATGATAACATTGTTGAGGATATACAACAATGAAAGGATAGTGTTAAGAAACATAAGGATTGGGAAGGATATCCCAAGATGATGATGGATTGATTGGATTTGATAGATCGGGATTTTGAAGCTTGATTTGGAACAAAATTATTTTCAATGATTTAATGCGATGTTGAAGTACACATTAGATGCAACTGATATTGATTTTGGATTGATGTTGGATGAAAGATAAAGCTTGATAAAGAACATCTTTTTGTCAAAATATTCCATGGGCTAGTGATTTGGATTTTGGCTCACAAATGCTTGACCAATTTGATTTCATGTTTTCCAATGTTCGGATCACCACATAAGCTGGAGGATATATATCAAGATTTATTCCCGAAGCAAGATGCAAATATCTACCCCCAGTGTCTAACAATGTATAGATGGATAGATATGGTAAGCATGCAAAGGATTTAAAGGATTATCTTGTGACAAGATAAGGTTTTCAAATAGAGGATGTTCATTTGGATAATGCTTCATGGTTCATAAAACATTGGGTAGGATAGGATCAATGAAAATGACCCATGTTAAGATGTTTACCATAAGCAAGTGTAAAGTGTGCACCAAACTTGGTCAAGATCAAGATAATTTGGAGGATGGATGTAGATAGATGAAGATGGATTGGATAAATGGTTCCTGGATGAATGAATTTATTATGGATGGAATGTTGGCTTTATTATGGATGGGATGAGATGCTTCCAACTAAACTAGTGCACGCAGATGCTCGATTCTACACATGACACTCATTTGCCAGGTTTTCATCATGGTACCTATCCGAAGCGCCACCAAAGTGGTTTTCATTAGAGAACGATTTTTTTTCTTTATTGTTTTCAATCCTTTTTCTGATATTTTTCGATTTATTTTTTTTGGATTTTTTTGAAAATTTTTAAGCTTATGCTGAACCACCTGGTGTTGCTGATGTAGATGGTTCTATCATAATGTGCCATCAATATCATACTTGAAGAATTTTATATGCCAAGATACGTGCACTTGAATACAACTTTTGAGAATTCTGATTTGCTTTGTTGATACCGGAGTTAACTCTGTCTTTGTGTGCACATCGTGGTAGAGTGCCTTCTAAATCCTTATGATGAAGGGGTGTTGCCAATACATGGTCAATGTGAGAATTGGATATCATGCATGGAGGCGTGGATGGTGGAGTGTGTTTAGGAATAAAAGATGGATTGGTTGACAACTTGGAACCTTTGACTCTCCAAACTTGGGAAGATGAACAATGATGGGTGGATACAGAAGTGTGCATGGAATTATGACCAACTGCTTGATATACTTTGTATGTTGCTTGAGATACCCGATTTTTCCTTTGTGGACATCTTTGATGGATACTTTTCCCTTTTTTATTTTGTCCCATAGTTTCTTTGACTAATGGAGTTTGATAGGGATAATCATTCTTTGTATTCTTTGGTATCCATATGTATTTGATTTGTCTGATATGATTTTTAGCTTCATTTTCTTTGATAAATTTTTTCATGCTTTGATTCAACTCTTTCTTTTGATGTTGGTCCCAATTCGTGGATGGGGTGATGGGTGGATGAATAATCATGATGTGGTGGGTTGTAGCATTGGCATTGGTTTCATCATAAGGATCCTTCATGCCCCCTATGTTGACATTTTCTTGAGATGAAGTTTCCCCTAGTATGGTGGTAGTAGCATCTTTTTTCTTTGATTCTCCTTGTTTTGAGATGTCTTGTTCAGATTGCATTCTCTGACAAATGACCATTGCAGATGATGTCATTTCAATTTTCTTCTCTACTGACTCTAGAATATCCTATTCTATCTGATTTGTTTCCTTGAGTGGATAATGCTAGATATCCTCATACATGATGTCCTTAGTCTGAATTTGGGATATATCTCATCCTAATGTTGAGAACTGAGTTTGGCTGTACGAATCAATATCTTGCTATTTTTGTGTAATAATGTCAAGAGTAAAGGAATCTTGTTCTAAATGAAGATCATCTACATGTCCATCCATGGGAATCATCTCATGGGTAGATGGAGGGGTATGTGCTATGTGGATGTGATCATCTCATATAGATAAGAGAGTGTCCATTATATCATTGTAGTAGCTTGGAGATACAAATTCTTGATCACGAATGATTTCAGAATTGATTTCGACATGTTATGGATCAAGTTCTTGACATGGGTCAATTTCAAAGAATGGATTGCTTATAAAGGGTTCTTGGATGCCTTCCTTAGGAATGGAAACTTGCTCAAATGTCATGAGGTCAAAGGATTTCCTTATGTTTTAGAAAGGATCATTGCTAGACCTTGGTGAAATATGTTGATCATGATTTGAAATAAATTCTTGAGATATGTCCTCTAACTCATTAGATGATGTAGAGACATTTTCAACATGATCATTGGTCGAAGGATCTTGATCATCATTTTCAACGATTGTGGTGGGAATCTGTTGCAAGCTTTGTTGAGTGAGTAATGCTTGCATTTGCTGTAGAGACAATAACGCTTATTGTTGGTCATGTTGTTGTTGTGCCAACAATGCTTGTTGTTGGAATTGTTGTTGAGCTACTTGTTGTTGTGCTTGAAAATCTTGCAAGACTTGTTGATACACTTGTTGATGGATTGCTTGAAATTGTGCCTAGTATTGTGCTTGCGCTTGTCAAGCCTGGTGTTGGGCTTGAGCTTGAGCCTATGCTTGTTGGGTTGCTTGTGCAGCTTGTGCAGCTTGTTGGGTGGCACTTGTGCTTGTTGAGCAGTTAGTTGTGCAACTTGTTGATTTTGGAGTACCATTTGATGAGCGGCTTGTCGAGTGGCTTGCAACATGATGGAGAATGAATTGTCCATGTTGTGTTTTGGTGGTGGTGGCGGTGGATTGGGAATGGTGTTGACTGTTGTGATGTGCGGAATGGTTGCATTGATTTCCAAGGTTTGAGTGGTGAATGGTGTGATTGAGATGCTTGGTCCTTGAGACACTTGAGGGACGGTGGTTGTGTTGACCGTTGGGGTTGCTTGGATGGTTGTCATCTGTTTTTGCGATATCGATGAAAAAATGAGAGGATTTGATATGATGCTTTGACTTATGAAGGGGGTGTTTCTCGGATTTAGTTGATTGATGGTTGGTAAAGGGGGAAGGCTCATGCCCTGATTTTTTGGTTGATAGATTTGTAAGTTTTGACTTTGATTTAAATCTACCAAAGGGAAAGGTGTTCCAAAATTTTAGATTGGGCATGCTCACTTTTGTTGTACCATTGAGGTTTGGAGGAGATAATGATCTCATGTATGGTTTGTACAAATGCAAGTTTTGCAAATCAATTGGCATCATAAGGCTTGGATAGTTTGGTTGAATTGAAATACTCATGATGTATGAGTCGAGTTTAAACTCCATGTTTTTCTTGTATTTTGACCTTGTTGACCTTTGAGGGGTTTAGGACCAATGATGAGATGAAGGATGAAAGGGGTGAATGATATGGGCTTTTAAAATTTTAGGAAATTTGGATCAATGCTAGAATTTAGGACTTGATTTGATTTGATTTTGATTGATGATAATTTGACTAGGTGTGGTAAGCCAAATAAAGTGACAATGAACTTGCAAAACCTAGGAAGTTGTGTTATCCTAGAGTAAACTCGTACATAAGAGGATAGTTTGACTAAGTGTGTTAAGTAAAACAAGATGATTTTGGATCATGAACTTGTAAACCCTAGGAAGTTGTGTTATCCTAAGGTAAACTCACAGACAAGAGGATAGTTTGACTAAGTGTGTTAAGTCAAACAAGATGATTTTGGATGATGAACTTATAAACCCTAAGAATTTGTGTTATCCTAGGGTAAAATCCCACACAAGAGGATAGTTTGACTAAGTGTGTTAAGTCAAACGAGGTGATTTTGATTTTTCCTGGAAGTCTAGCATGAATGATGTTTTCAAATTTCCAAATTTTTTTGGTGAAATGGGATTTTGATAAATGTTTGGATGGGGTGAAGTGTTTGACTTGATCCTAGATGAACCTAAGAGGACTTTGTTTACAAGACGAAGGTAATGAAGAGCATTCTTTTCCCTAAAAGTGGTTCAAACCAAAATACCAATGTTTGCATGAAAACCAAATGACTCAAAAGGGACCAAGCACATGTGTGGTTCAATTTCTTGTTATCTTGCTTAGATTTGGTTCTTTTTACCACAAACACTTTCTTGACTATGTTTCAAACTGAATGTCTAATGTCCTACTTTCTTTTCATACTTTCTTTTCATCCCACAAGGTCCATTATGTGGAAATCAAAGAAATTAGGGCAAAAGTTTCCTAGTGTTGACTTTGAGAGAAAAAATTGAGATGTCTGAATGTTTAGAAGCCTTCTAGAGATAAGAACCCCTAGGGACAAGCAGTAACATGTAGACACCTCCAAGGTATTTTTTCTTCCAAAGGGTTTGAAATTCTGATGATTTGTTGAATGCTTGTTATCCACTATTTTGGATCCAAACAAAGTGTTTTGATTTCAATGACATGCACATCCCTAGGCTGAAAAGAAAATATTTGTTGGGTTCCCACTTGGATGAATCCAGCTGTGCATATTCAGTGCAGATGATTAGATGCTTGACCACACAAGCTCCCCCTTACAATGCATTCGCTTCTCGGGTTAGCCAAGCATCAGAACCATGAATCTCCCATGGCATACTTTTCATCTCTACAACAAAACTACATGTATATGTGGGGCGGCTTCAAAGGACATGATCTTTTGCACCAACAAATAGTTAAGGATTTTGGCCTTTACTAAACAAGGGGTTTTAATTCAGAATTTCCATTCATGGAGATTGACCCATGTGGCAAGAGACCATTGTTGCCCTTCTCATCAGAGCCAACCATGTGATATTGACATTTGTTCCAGTACCCACTTTTATATCCTGACTGGAAATACAGTTGGCTTTAGTGTGTTACCGGTTGGGTCATTCCCTTGGGTGAGTACTTTTTCCCACAAGGCAGGTCCTCTAAGATAAAAAAAAGTGAGAATAAATATTCGTAGTTCAATCAACCTTCATTTAGAAACAAAGGGAGAACACACACAATAGGTTTACTCACACTCACAAAGATGTTTTGTTCAATTTTAATCCCAAAATGAAATGTGGAGGTAACTACTTTACTCAACTTAAGATCACAAAAAGGCCTTTTGTTTTTCAAGATCACCATGAGGCATGAGAGAAGTGCATATGTCCTTTCAATGGTATTATTTTGAGTAAGCAATTACAAAACAAAATAACGCTTGTTCATTTTAAGTTCACAAAGCAAAAATGAATTCTTTTTATAGCACCAAATCAAATGTGGGATTTGCCTTATTCAATTGTTAATCCTTAAACCAAATCTAGTAAGTTGTTCCAAAGTTACTTTTAAGCCCTTTGTTTTCAAAATTTGAAAGAAAATTTGTATTATTCTTTTTAGAGCTCAAAAAGAAATTTAGTGTTTCTTAAAAGCATGAAGGTAATCAAATCTTTAGAAAGGGATTATAAGTTCTCCCAAAGAGTTTTAAAACACTTGATACAATGATGTGATAATGTTTTTCCTTTGAATTTCATGTTCCATAATATTTTAAAACCTATAATACAAGCTCCAAATGTTAGATTAAATTAAGAAACAAGAAGATAGGAGGGTTACATAAATGATTAAGTATATAAACCCTAAAATTTAGACCAAGTTTCATGGTGTTTTGACATTAGATGAAAGTTTGAAAATTTTAACTCTATAAAATTTGCAAAAGACTTACACCATTGGATAGCTTATGAAATTATACCCCATTTCAAAAAAAAAAATCTCCAAAAAAAATAAAAAATGACCAAGATATGACTATTTTAAGTTTGGGTGAAAAAAAAAGAAATCAAAGGCGGCGCTGTTTGCAAAGGCGACTCTGTTTGAGTTTCAAGCGACACTCTAGTGAAATTAGCGGCTCTATTTGAAAAAATAGAGACCGCAAATGCATTGAAATTTCCTCTAGTGGCGTTGTTTGACCTAAGAAGACAAAACACACAAAAAACAACAAAATTTGACCAAAAAATGTGTTAGATTCTTCAAATTCGTCTTCTTTTTAGCATCAAAATGTGAACCCCAATCCTACACCTACATAAACATGGAAAACAAGCATATTATTAGATTGAAATGCAAGTTAGAACAAGGATTCCCCATGAAATTTATCTACAATGTTCAATAATAGGAAAAATGAAGAACAAAACATAAAAGATAAATGAAATCCTAATTAAGCAATGCAAACACTCAATCCCATGGGGAGTTGGTGTCAATTATGTGTAGAAATTGGCCCTTTCCCATCTCCTTTGTACAATTGATAATGATTGATCCACTTTGGTTAAATTCCTACATAACCTAGCTAAGAACTTGATAAAGAGAGATGAAAATGGCTATGCTTGAAGATGAAATTGAGTATAGTGAGTTTACTCAAATTATGGATGATGAATGAGAGGAAGAGTCTCTCATTTATAGATTTAAGGAATGAAATATTGAAGGATTTGGATGAATGTGGGACAAAAGACCAACCAATGAGGGAAGACCACTTATCCACATGTAATTGGAGGAGGAAT
>CM021103.1:261694729-261781572 GCA_007115665.2 Sequoiadendron giganteum
GGATTTTTGAATTGGAAGAATATTCCACAAAAGATGCCCTTTTGAATGGAAATTGATGATTTTATAAATCAAATAAATTGATTTATTGTGCAAGTTGCAAAATCTAGAGGATCGGAGTGATTAGGATTAGGATTAATCATGATTTGATTAATTTAGATGAAGATTAAATGATTTGACAATTTTGACTTAGATTTTAGGATTTATTTAAATCAAAGTTGAGATTAAAATGATTTTAGATTTAATTAAATAAAAATGATTTATTTAACTAAGGAGAATGATGTTAGATTAAATCAAATAAAGGTTAATTTATTTAATTTAAGGATATGACTTTAGAGATTTAATTAAATAAAGTGAATTATTTAATTAAACAAAGATATAGGGTTAATTAAATTAAATTGATTAATTTAATCAATAGGGGAGCATGACTTAATTAGATAAATAATGATTTATTTAATTAAGAGATCAAACGTGATTAATTTAATTAAATAGAGATTATTCAATTAAATTAATTAGTAAAGGGGATGATTTAGGAAGAAACGATGTTAGTAAGATCAGGATCAGTTGTGTAGGATCAATCTGTATATTTTCCATGTCTACACTCAATGAATGAATTTCTAACTCCAAAGGTATTATTACATCGATACCATAAACAATGTTATAAGGTGTATTTCCTGTGGATGTTCAAATACTTATGCGATAGGCCCACAATGCGTAAGATAACCGAGTGTGCCAATCCTTATTATGTTTACTTATTATTTTTCACAAGATTTTCTCAAGTGTTTTATTAGTTGCTTCCCCTTGACCATTAGCTTGTGGGTAATAAGGTATTGAAAAATGGTGTTGAATGTGATTTTTTTTCAAAAAAATTCACATCATTGTTCTTAAATGGCCTACCATCATCTAGAACTAATGTGGAAGGAACACTTAAGTGATAAATAATGTGTTCCAATATGAAATAACAAATGGTATCAGTGGTTGTGGAATGAAGAGGAATGGCCTTTACCCATTTCATAAAATAATTCGTCATGGTAATTACAAATATATGTCCAGAAGAAGAAGGTGTGGGTACTTTTTTGATGAGATCTAAACCCAAAACCAAAAATGGATAAATAGGATTTTGAGCACAAAGTTTGAAAGTTGGAGTGTGGATAAAATTGTTATGTTCTTGACATTTGTGACATCTCTTAACATGATCAAAATAGTCTTGTTCTATATATTGCCAAAAATATCCCATACAGATAAAATTTTAAACTCATGATCTTCCCCCAAAATGCCCCCCACAAGCACCAACATGAGCTTCCTCAAGGGCTATAGGGATCTCTGATTGTTTTAGGTATCTAAGCAAGAGACATCAAATGATCATCTATGCAAGAGATCAACTAATATTATGTATCTAGTTGTAAGTTTCCAAATACAAGCTCTAGTGTTTTTAGTGGTTGGTTCAAGAAAGGTACATTATTTTAAGTAATTGAGTATTTATTGTACCATTCTCTAGAGACTTCAATATTGGTCACTAATGATTCTTTTATCTTTTCATCTATTGATAGTTTTGTGATTGTGTGAACTAAAAATGTGAAGTCGATAGAGGGATCTTTGAGAGACACAAGGGAAGCAACAATTTCCATTGTATCTACATGCCGATTATCCTTTTGTGAAATATTATCAATGATATACGATTCAAAGCATTCTAGAAGTGTCATTGTAAGGTATGTATATTGGGATAACTTATCATACTTTGCTTGATATGATCCATTTATTTGTTTAATGAATAATCGAGAATCACCAAATATATGAATGTGTTAAACACCTAAGGGTAAGGTCACATGCATTCTAGAAATTAGGGCCTCATATTTTATAGTGTTATTTGTGCATATGAAGTTTAAACGATAAGATAAGGGAATAGGATTTCTTGAAGGAAAAATCAATATAACCCCTGCTCTAGAGCCCGCTCGACACATAACCATCAAAATACAATTCCCATGTGTCATTTTCAATTGTCAACACAATTTCATCAAGGAATGAGTCATGATTAGGTTATTTTAATGGTGAAGGAGTGTCAACTAAATGGTCGATCAAGGCTTGTCCTTTTATTACCTTTTGAGGAATAAACTTAATATCAAACTCAGTTAACAACATAACCCATTTAACTAAACTTTCTGACAAATCTATTTTAGCAAAAATGTGTTTCAAAGGATCAAATTATTATCTCATAAAGTTGCACCCTTGCTAAGTTGCATAACTTAGCACTCTAGAGGAACATGGAAAAACTCCTAGGTTGTGGGTCACCTATAACTTCCAGAGTGAATCTCCAAATAAGGCTAGCTCCTAAATGGTTATCACCTAAATTACTTAACTACTCTACTGCTTTGATAAGGAAAAGGAAAGAGAGAATGCAAAAACTAAAAACTGAAAATGAAACTAAGAAGGTGATACACCAAGCTAAACTAGGACATAAAACTCAAACTGCAAACACTTGACTATAATGACATAAATTAAAATTATACAACTCATTGCTGCATGCCTTTGTATAAGTGTTTCACAAAGAGGTCCTAATGCTCAAAATCCTAGGAGGAAGATAACTCCATAGCTAAAAGCCATTAGCATTTCTTGACACAATTTGGAACCTGCAATAACATACTTTTGTAAAAAGGTGCTAAAACTCGAGACAAAGTTATAAGGAAATGGAAAATACCTCAAAAATAACTTGATCAATCAATTGAGTGCACACAATAATGCAAATAACAAGTAGGGAAAACTTCAAATCAATGATATCCAAGTTCTTCACTATATTTCATATCCAAAAATTAGTTACAAAAGTATGCCAAAAACTGTCTATGGAATGAAAAGTCACTAAGTACCAAAAAGTGCATAATCAAAACTAACTACAAAATGAGTCAACTAAGTGAATATATCCATTATCCAAGCATTTGCATCAAAGAAGGAACTAGAAGATTCCTTGGGTCAGATGCTTCCAAAAATCCAAAAATCTAGTAACTGAATCCTCTCCAAAAGAGCTCCAATGTGTTGAAAAGTTCAATCTTGACCAATTCCATCATGAAGGCATAAAAAAGCACCTCGTAGATGCTCTCATATCCTCCAACAAGGTGAGTAAAGGCCCCTATATTCTCTCCATATGTTTGAAAACCTCCTTAACTTCCCCTATATGTCTTCTACACCTTTGAATTAGACTAAAAGCGAGCACATTGTTTGTTTTTCATTTCATAACATTGATCAAATGATTTATAATGCATCACTTAACAATGTTTTACACTTTAATTAATGCAGAAACAAAGCATGTGATATACATTCGGGCTTTGAAACAAAGAAAAATATAAATCAAAGAGGGACCCTGATACCTAGCAGGAATACATGTATACACAAGGGGAATTAATATTCTTGCAAATGTCAAAATTAAAGGAAAAAAATTCCTTTGAGACATATCAACCAAAGTTAGGGTTATGAAACCCTAAACACAAAAGCGATAGCAAGAATTGCAAAGACATTTCATTTCATTCATCAAACCTCCGGAGTCACTTTCATGCTAGATTCTAAAGCTAACAATGGCATTTCTTCAACAAATTTTGTGCAAAAGAAAACATACAAGCTCGGTTGAGCTTCTTGTAAGCATAATTCTAACTATTTCTTTCATTTACTATAGAAAATGTGCTTTCTTGAGCTCTATGAGTGAAAAAGATGAATATATTTATCCTTCCTACACATTCTCCCTTTGTAACGAGCATTCTTTAGCACTATTTCTCTATTCATGTAAAGGAAAAAGCATAGTAATCCTTTGTCTTCTACACAAAACCCATTATAGTTCCATCCTGCTACAAGTCATGACTCATTCTTGATCTAGTGGAAGATATTATGTTGAGATTATGAGGCTTATTTATCTCCACATTTTCCCTTTCATTTCCTGTAGATAAAGTGCATTTCAAGCTCTAGGATTTATTCATGCTCAACCATGAAACACATACTTTATATTCTCCTTCATGGCCGTGGCCCCACATCAGAAAACCCTTTACATTTTTTGTAGATAAAAAATGATTAAGATCTTCTATTCTGTGTTTCACATTTTCTACTTGGTTGAGGGTTCATTTGTTCTTTTCTATAGATAGTGCTTGTAGTAAGCAAACCACAAATTTACCTCTCTTTATGTAGCTATTTGTAAGATTTGAGGGTTCCATCCTGTATATTGTCCATCCCCTTTTAAAAGGACTACCCCTATCTTCATAACAAGCGCCACCCTCTATCATTGTTTTCTTGCTCTTTTATTATTTACTACTCACTATATCTTGATTCTCATGCAGCCTTCATAGAATAATATGTTATATTGAAACTTGACAAAGCTTTGAGAATAAAGTGAAGGTCTCATATACCTTTGCATTAGCTTAATCTGTTTGATAAGTTATAAATATATGTGTACATGGTCCCTTGATGACTGTCTTTCATATGACTGTACTTCTTTTGTAAAAATATTGTCCTTGGTATTGGCTTAATATAAATGATTGTCTTTAACTTTCAAGTCTTCTCAACATCTTTCCCAAAGTATGCCTCCTTGTAAGATCTGTCATTCTTTATGGTCATTGCTTTATTATTATCTTGGAAACATGCATATACAAACTTTTGATTGAGCATTTGAACTTAGATATTTTCCTTTTATCTTACTCATGCTGTCTTTGGATCTTTTATGCCTTACATAGGCCCAAGACTATTTTTATTCATGAAAATAATTATGGAATCCTTAATGGCCAACTTTTGAACCATGTTTGGGTTGATGAAATGGAATATCCTTATTAATAAGGGAAAGCCCTTATTAATAAGGTGACTATCGATCATCAATATAATCATGGTTATGTAAAACTTGTCTTCAAAGGTTTCATAGATGATCCCACTTGTGATTATCCTTCTCAAATGAAACAAGAGGGCAACATGCTAGGCTCAACCCTTGTCGGAGCCCATTTTACTCCACATGCTGTGATGTTTAACAAATAGATCTTGCAATGATGTTTAACTTGTACCTGTACAATGAACAAATATGTTAGATAAAACAATGAACTTAGAAGTTGATGAATATGGATGATAATCTTTTGATTTTCTTGATATCTGTGATATGCTGACTAATTCAATGCTTAATGAGAGTTAGGCTATATGTTTGTTGAAAGAGAATTGTGTATGATTAGAAAATGTTTCTTGAACTCTAACAAACTCTTTCTCAACACTTGTAGGCATAATGGAGAAATCAAGCAAATTTCAGAGCAATCAAGAGCTATTTGAAGATTCAACAGATCAACGTCCATCCTTGCCACCCAAGCAATGATGGATGCCTTTTCCTTTTATATGCTTTTCTTCTCTCAAATGTATAGTCTAATTTTTGAATTCCATTTAAGGAGTTAATCCCATGGCTTGTGTGGGAAACTATACATTTGTAAATATCAATGAAAACATAATTTATGCAAACACTTTTTGCAATCTTTCTCTTGTGTACATTTGCAATCAATTTGATAAATTTTTATGCATATGAATGTAACTTTTCACAGAAATAAATGTGTACCTTTCATTTTTGTTTTGTAAACATTATCTCAGCTCTACTTGATTGAGCTGGAAGATAAACTAGGTAATAAAAACTTCATAACAACATGCACCTTTGCATTTAACAAATAGTGTCTCAATTTGTCACACCCCATTTCTTAGTTACTAGATTACTTGTACCTTTATGAGTAAATATGATGATGAATTTGATATGTTACACTCCATTATGGGATTACCAAATGTTTCAATACATGACTATGGAAAATGTGATGAATGAATGTACAATACTATGTGGATACTTTAAATACTTTGAAGATGAAAATATATGATGAATATGAATGTAATGTTATCAACTAACTTCTGTTATGATGAACTTAGTTGGATGCAAGAAAAGAATCAAGTCCTCCAGAAGAGAAGGGGAGTATCACTCAGGAGAAGAGATTAGTTTGGTAACCCTTAATGTGCCTATTTGAGCTATCACACACTCACATCCTAGTTTGGTCAGGTTGAGTCAAGTTAGATTAGGAATTGGTAAGTAAACTTTCGGTCATAGATTGGGGATGATTTGTAATGGTTTTGGTTTTGATCTTTGATTTCTTGATTGTTTCTTAACTTGGATTATGTGACTAAATTTCTGTGTTGAGTATAAGTTCTTCGTTTATTTATATTTATATTTATATATTACTCAATGTGTATATACATATAATATATATATATATATATATATGTATATGTATGTGATTGTAATAACTCATACATGTGAGTATATATGTGCATTATATACATAGGTAGAAGTACTTACACATACTCATGCACAAATATATCATATACATGAGAATATCAATTGGACATATATGACATATATATACCGATCGATGAATATGTAAATATATGTATTTATTATGGATACTAAAATAATGATATATGTATGTAATATATATACTAATATATATGTATGTGAGTATGTTAATGTATATATACATACATATTAATATATATATATATATATATATATATATATATATATATATATAATTATTAATATATCTCAACAAATGATTTTAATATGTATATATATGTTAATATATATTATAATGATGGAATTATAACATATATATATATAATGTTTATATATATTTAAAATGTTACAAAGTAAACTATAGCGCATATATAATGTGGACCATATAAATGGTGAATGGATTGTATAAATCCAATCACCATGTTAATCATATGTTGTGTATATGTTGAGCATATGTGAGGATGTTTAAATGCAAATGAAAGCGCATAGTATGTGGTGCATAGTATAATATGTATTGTTTGCAAAGTGAATGGTATTTAATAAAGTATGAGAATCACTTAAAATCCACTCTATGCAAAAATAAGGAAATGCATTTTATTTTAATGTTTCTGATTATATTAAAACCAACACACAACAATAAAGAGTGAGTATTATGTAATATTTTGCATCATAATATGAAGCCTAAAGAAAATAGAAGTCAAATAAATGCACTGAAAATCCACACACAACTAAATAAGAGCATAAGAATTAGTCAATCCACGAGTTGGTTGAGGCTAAAGGAAGAAGTTAACTTGTTGTGACAAACAAAATGCAAATAAGAAACCTGTAGGTAAATATTTTTGTGTTTGACTCAATAAAAGAGTTGTTTCTGGCAGCAAAGAGGGTGACTCAACCATAGTTGAGAGGCTGAAAATGCAAGGATTGTATATGTGTTTGCATATCAACTATTTGAACAACCATATTTCACTTTGGTTGGCTTGGTCAACTCATTTAAATGGGATTAGTCGACTAGTTTAAAGGATAAGTTGGTTTTTTATTTTTAGTGGTGGAAAATGGAAGAGAAAAAAGGTGGTGGATAGTAGATCTTGATTGTATCAATAAATTTCTTAATTTTTGATATAATTAGAGGCAACCTCTTAACCTTTTGGCATTCATTCTTTTAGAGTTCGTTGCTGTAGTTTTTTTGTGCAAATCATTGATGAGTGCAATAGTGAGAAAAGAGACTTCTTGAAAATTATAATTTATGGAGATATTGGATAGAGGCTAGGTTTGGAGATAGGCTAATCATAAAAGGAGAAACAACAAGCATGATTGTGGGAATTAAGCTTAGAGGGTAGTTTCTTTGTTGGGAGCTATAATTCCAGGCATGATAGTCTTAACCATTATTCCTTCTATTTTAGAATCTATATTTTTAATGAATGAATGCAAGTGCTTGAGAAAGTTATACTTGTTTGCCATAGTTGTTAAGCAAGCTTGTGCATAAGGATAGATTAGAAATAAGTTGTTTTGGACGTCATATTAGTATGATACCTATATATAATTATTATGATTATCATAATTGTATAACATAGTTATATTAAACTATCTAGAAGGTATGTGTGTATGGTACTAAGATGATTGCATGAAATGTGATGTTAGTTATGCATGGGAATGATATCAAGATAGAAAAAATATGTCATCATTGATGGGATTTGATATTTTTCAAACCTTGTTGATAGTTAATCCTTAAAATGGATACTCATATTTCCTTGAAAATAGGAAAATAGTCTAAACGCTAGGGTTAGGGTGTATACTTGATTGTTATAACGATACTCAACAATAGGTTGAAAAATGTGTTTTTTTACTATGCTATTATCTTATACCTGAATAAGAGTCTATTCCTATTCATGAAATTCTAGAAGAGGACTTACATTCTGGCAACCCAAAGTCATAATATGAAGAGGACTTGTAGGTGTAGAAGCACAAACTCCTCTCAATATGATAATGTCTTCTAGATTAGATATGAATGTTGTGATTATACTTTTGAAATAGAGTCATTTAATGTTGTGATTATATTTTTGAAATAGAGTCATTTAATGTTGTGATTATAATTTTGAAATGGATCCATTTAATGTTGAGTGATTAATTTGGTTGTTCTTAGGGTTAGGATAATCCATGGATGGGAGTAACCTAGTTGGTCACTTAGTTAGGTCATAACATTTTAGGTTGAAATTATGTTATGTTTGAAAAGAGTATGAGTGGCCATTTACCAAATTGAGCCAAGGTGTGGTTGAACATGTGACTTCACTTCCAAGCAAATGATTTTATATCAAAAATTTGGCCAAAGTAGTGTAAGTAGCCATTGTTTATACTTGTCGGTTCATTGTGAGCCAAATTACATAAATGGGCTAAGAGCATCATGCATGTAGGTTGTAGCCAATGTATGGCAGCTCTAGTTATGTAGGACACAACAACATGCTCAAGAAGCCTAGTATTATGAGGTTATCAGATCAATCTATTCGTTGAAGGGTAGGGCCATCCTACTAGCTAGGTAGATGTGTGGGGGGACCATAGTAAGTCCATGGTTGGTGAAAAAGCGCTTGAGTTTTACTCTCGCTCATACAGTTGGTAGAAATGTTTTGAGGATGTATGCCTGAGAAGGGACATCTAGACCATTCTTACTCTATTTCATTAAGCTCTTGGAAGGTGAAAACATGTATTCATGTATCTCTATCTTTATGAAAATTGTAATTGGAATTTTTTTATCAATACATGGGATTATGTAATATGAAATCGTTACTTGGAAATATGTAATGTTTCTTTATCAATGCCATGGGAGTTTCAAATGGGATGATTTCAAATTTGCATCTTGTTATTTGAACTAGAAAATAAAAAAATATTTCTTTAATGTTGGTAAACATGAAATATTCACATGTGGGTTAGGTAAAATCAAAGAGTAAAACATTGGACTTGTTACATGTGGTATCAAAGCTACCAGGTTCAACATTGGAACCTATGAGCTCATTACTATTGCAAGTATGGAAGTGTTGTCATTGATGTAAAAAAGCTTGTGTTTTCATAGGTGACAGTTGTGCAGTGGTTGAGAGAGATTGTTTCTTTGATTAGTTGCATTATGTTGTCATTAGTTAAGTTGTTGATGTTAAGCTCTAGTGTTGCTTTGATTTGAAGATGTTGATAAAATTGATAAAATAAGGAAACAGGGTATTGTTGAGGTGTTTGGGTTTTACTTCACATTTCTTTTGGGTTGAAAATTTGCTTGTGTGGTTTAGATATGTTGGATAGAGGTGTTCAGAGTTTCTATATCCAGAATTTTAGTTTATGGATTGATGGTTAGAGGAAGTTATGTTCATCAGCATGTGAATTGGTTTTGTAGTGTTGTTTACAAAGGTGTCTGGGAGAAATGTTTCTGTTCCACGTTTCTCTACAGTTGTTCTTCAGGTCTTGTGATTCTGAAGATATGTTGATGGTCTTGATCTCTTGCTTGTGTCAAGAGGATTCATGGTTTAGTGCTCTGGAAGATGGATTTTAGAGTTGCAATATTTGGTAGTATAATTTGAATGTACAAACTATGCACATTCTGAAGGTGTGATTTTTTGTGAAGGAGTTTGATGGATTTCAAGTTAATAGAGGAATATTCTAGATAGTGATGAAGCATGGTTTGTGATTTGCAAGTAATCCTTGGATCTAAGGAAGCGTGTAATTCAAAGTTTAATGGTGTTTTCATGGGTAACGACTGACCTTGTATTTACACTACATTAAAAGATGTTTGAGTATTAATTAAAGTATAACATGAAATATGAGAGTTGATTTGGGTCCCAATTAAGTTTTGTATCAGTCCACTTTCATTCCTATCCATTGCGAGAATGTTTAGTGCCAACCTATTCTGAATTTGTAAGGAGTAAGGTGAGTGTAGCCAACTTGAAGATGTTTTTAAAGTTCTAGATGGTATAAAAGCAAGGTGAATTGATGTGAGATGAAGTGTGGAATATAGTTGAATATGGTGATGTGAAATCAAGTGCAGAAGTGTGAAATATAGTGCGAGCTATAATGTAAGATTGTTGAATGCATTGAGTTGAGGTATCTTGATCTTTATAAGATTGCAAGTGTTGTTGGAGCTATTGTGGTGGATTTTTTGTTGCATTGAGATAATTTTCTCGATGTAACATTCTATATTCTTTCTTCTTTCTAGTCTGACAATGAGCTCAGGTTGTGAGCCTTTCTAGATAGTGCATCCTCTTCTAGTAGTAAGCCTCTTTATACTAGTTTTGAAATTAATTGTATTGTGAGCTAATCCTCACCATAGTTTTTCCCTTCTAGGGTTTTCCATGTAAATCTAGTGTTCTCTTATTTATGGTGTTGGTTGTTTCAACTTATGTTATCTTCTTTTCATGTTTAAACATTATAACAGATTAAGAGTGTAATGAATGCATGTGGATCTTATTATTGTAGAGGTTTTTAATGTCTTAAATTTTTACAACTGATTCACCCCACCTCTCAGTTGTATTTATCATTCAACAATTGGTATCAGAGTGAGGTTCCTTGAAGAAAATATTAACTGCTTGAGGTAGATCCAGGATGGTGAGCGAGAAGGAGATCCCTATATTTGATGGCACAAATTCTGCATTCTAGAAAGTGAAGATGGAAGGCTATCTGATTTATTTTGGATTTGATGTTACTAAGGAAATAAAGACTATACATAATGTACCTAAAAATGGACCGAGCACAAGTGATGAGATCAAGGCCTATGAAACAAATGGTAAGGCAAGGTTTGTTCTTTTGAGTAGTCTTGCACATATAGAATTAGTTAAAGTTATGGATCTAAAAAATGCTAAAGAAGTTTGGAATAACCTAGAAAGTATTTATGAAGGATATGATAAGGTTAAACAAGCTAAGTTATAGAATTTAAAGACACAATTTTAGACTTTGTGAATGGAATATGAAACAATTACAAGTTAAATGTAGAGGGTTGATGAACTGGTAAGTGCTGTGAGAGGTCTTGGTGCACAAGTCAAAGAACCTAAAGTGGTAAAGAAAATTCTTAGAGCTCTTCTTGATTCTTATAGTGAAAAGGTTTCTGCTATTGAGAAAGTTGAAAATTTTAATACATACAATAGAGATTAGTTTTTTGGTACACTAAATTCATTGGAGATGAGGAAAATTGGTCTAAAGAATGGTGCAAAAGTGGAGACTACTTTCAATTCTAGAAAATAAAAAAATTTGAAGATTTAGATGGAGATGATCTTGATGATATGGAAGCTAACCTTGTAAGAAGAATGAAAAATGACACTGGTAAGTACAAAGGTAAATTACCTTTCAAATGTTTAAGTTGTGGAAATATAGGTCACTATGCTTTGAGATGTCCAAACAGAGCTATGAACAATAAGAACAAGGAAAACAAAGGAAAAATGATCAAGAAAAGCTACTATATTAGAGAAGATGCTGGTATTTCTAATGATGAATCTGATTATGGAATTTTTGATGATGAATGTTTGTTTTTAGCTTTAAAAGATGAATCTGGTTCTACTAACTCTAAAATTTATGTGAATGAAAGTGTTTCAGAGAAAAAGGATAAAGCTGGAGGTACTTTGGTATCTACTTTGCATGTTAGAACAAGACAAAAACTATTGATTTATTGATAGTGGTTGCTCAAATCATATGACTAGAGACAAGAGTAAGTTTGTTAAACTTGGAAAATATGATGGAGGAATTGTTAAATTTGGAGATGATTCAGGTGCTAAGATTTGTGGAATATGATCAATTAGTTTTGATGGAAAGCATAATACTGAAGATGTCTATTATGTTAAAGGTTTAAGGCATAACCTCTTGAGTTTTGGACAAATATGTAGCAAAGGATACAATCTTATGTTTTAGGATGATGGATGTGAGATCAAAAAAGGGTTTGGAACTGTGATTTCTACCGGAAAGAGGACATATGGAAATATCTATTAGCTCAAGGGTGTTGATGGTAACTATTTTATGACTTAGATTAATGATAGTTGGTTATGAAAAAAGAGAATGTATCACATCAATTTTGATAACTTGGTTAGAATTAGTTTAGTTCAAGCAGTGAGAGATCTGTCGAGGATTACAAATCCTATCAATACTATTTGCAGAGATTGTCAATTTGGAAAAAAAACTAGAATTAGTTTCAAGGGAAAGGAACAATCTTCTAGTGGATTCATGGAATTAGTACACACAAATCTTTGCACTCCTACAAGAGTGAGAAGTCTTCAAGGTGATAGGTATTTCATGCTTCTGATTGATGATTACTCTAGAATGACATGGGTTACTTTTCTTAGAGAAAAATATAAAGCTCTAGATAGATTTAAAGCATTCAAAGTTATGGTTGAAAATGAGATGGATTTGAAGATCAATGTTTGAGGTTCGATAGAGGTGGAGAGTTCACATCTAATGAATTTAACATGTTTTGTGAGAATCATGGCATAAAAAGGAACTTGTTTGCCCCTAAGACTCCTCAAAAAAATGGAGTGGTTGAAAGGAAAAATAGGTCTGTTGAAGAAGTTGCAAGGACTATGATGAAATAAGCTAAGATACCGAAACTCTACTAGAGAGAAGCATTTCATACTACTATTTACATACTTAATAGAGTTCAAGAAAGAAATAACAACACAAAGAATCCCTATGAGTTGTGGTATGAAAGGATTAAAGTGTTTGGAAGAAAATGATATTGCTGAAATGCACAAGACAACTGAGAGGGGTATGAACATGAAAATGCAGATAACAGAAACACACCACCATACACACTAGATTTACGTGGAAAACCCTAATGAGGGAAAAACTATAGTGAGGATTAACTCATAGTATAGTAGTAATGCAATATCGGATACAAAAGGCTCGCTACCAAAGGGCTCACTACCCAAAACAAAGGCTCACTACCTAGATCAAGGGTTCATTGCCTTAAGAATCACTGTCCAAACGAGAGGCTCACTACCTATAGAAAAATTAAAAAAAATAGATAAATATCCACCACTAGGAGTTCTACACACTTCGCAACTTGATAAAAAAATTATGAATACAATGAAGTACTATTACCACTATTCACTCTTCCACACTCTTCTTTTCACACTTGTTCACACACTCTTCTCTTGCTCGGATCAAATGATGGATGGATATGAAATTCACTACAACTTAACTTGTATTTATACCATCTTCAACCTCAAGAACATTCTCCAAAGTTGGCTATACAATTTCATTTACAAATTCAAACTAGGTTGGATATTCAACATTCCCGCGGTGGAGAAGAATGTGAGGGGACCAAATAAATATTTAATTTAGGACTCAAAAAACATCTTGAAGCGCATACATGCTTCCTTAAGTCGATGTAAAAGCCAAATGTAACGTGTAGACACCAGGTCAGCCAAACCTAATGAAAATACCAATGATCTTTGAAGTACACACATCTTCAACAAGATAAAGACATGCAAATTTCTCAACACGCTTCACCAATAATTTTACCATATCTGAGAACAAATCAAATACATCCGCGACAAATTCAGAAAACTTCATTTGTAGAGAGCACTTCACCAGTTCAACTGAGACAACCAACAAAAACACAGAGACTCCAGAGTAGATCTTCCAGAGCACCAAACCACACACAATTATGTCAGAACACATAAACCATCATAAAGAGTAATCTCCGAGATCTGTAAGATCTAAAACGAAATACCAAAGGACTGTGAAGCCAAAACATTTCTCCCAGTCAATAACTAGAAAACTCTGAAAAACCAGTTCACACATGAGTGAACATAACTGTTACTCTCCATCGAACCAGAAGCTAAAAATATGAATATACAATCTATTTAAGCTTATGAACACACATATAAATCCTTATAGGAATTAGGTCAACATAGGAGAAATGCGGACCACAATACCAGAGCACACTCAAAACACACTTCAACACAACTTTCATTATTTCTCAAATTTTCTCAAAAGCAGTCAGAAAAATCCAACTTACTCATCCTGCTACAATGTTGAAATCAATGAAAACATTAGTGACAACACCACCAAACACATCCATACTTGCAACAATCTCCCCCTTTTTCATTGATGGCAACACATGATGTGAAAAACCATCAAAGAAAACATACATGATTCTTAGAAGCGACAACCTACTAAGCATAGAATTTTCACATGATTCTCTCTCCCACATCCTACATGATTTTTAGAAGCGAAAACCTGCCAAGCATAATATTTTCACATGATTCTCTCTCCCCCTTTGACATCAATGGAAAAGGAAATTATTGCCAAACAAAGCTTTGTTAACTCCCCATAAGGAGTACATCCACATCACATACTATAACAATTCACTTCTCTACTCCCCTTGAGGAGAAAAACTCAATAATCAGTCTAGAGCAAAGAGGTATGTGAATCCACTGGACTAATTCACCTCCATGTGAACTTAGTTCAAAGAAGGAGGGACAAAAACCCCTAACTTCCCTCTGAGATACTCTAAAGTATCATTTGGAAGGGCTTTAGTGAATATGTCTAAAACTTGTTCTTTGGTAGGTACATATTCAAGTCTAACTTCATTCCTTAATACTTTCTCCCTCATGAAGTGATACTTGATAGATATATGCTTTGTTCTAGAATGCATCATTGGATTCTTTGAAATGTTTATAGTACTTGTATTTTCACAATAGATAGAAGTAGGTTCATAACTTACCACACCTATGTCCATGAAAGTGTACTTCATCCAAAGTACCTATGTACAACAGGATGCTGCTACAATATATTCAACTTCTATAGTGGATAAAGAAACTGAATCTTATTTCTTGCTCAACCATGAAACTAATATTCCTCCAAGAAATAATTCTCCTCCACTTTTACTCTTTCGGTCATCTACACATCCAACCCAATCAACATTAGTATAGGCATTCAAAGTGAAATCATTGTCCTTCGGATACCATAGTCCATAGTCTAGAGTTCCTTTAAGCTATCTAAATATCCTCTTCACAACTTTAACATGTGCTTCCTTTGGTTCTGCTTGAAATCTTGCAATTAAACATACTGCATGCATAATGTTTGGTCTAGTAGTAGTAATATACAAAATTCCACCAGTCATGGATTTGTACATGCTTTGATCAACTTTAGTAGATTCATCATCCTTACTTAGCTTGCATCCAGTTACCATAGGGGTACACATCGGTTTAGAGTCATCCATTCCAAACTTCTTTAACAATTCCTTAACATACTTAGATTGTGAAATGAATATCCCTTTGTCAGTTTGATTAACTTGGAGTCCAAGGAAGAAATTCAATTCACCAATCATAAACATTTCAAATTATTTTTGCATCTCTTTAGCAAACATCTTACACATTCCTTCATTACCACCAGAAATGATGTCATCAACATACAACACAATTATCGGTATCTTGTCTTTCTCACCTTGAAGTAAATATTATAGTTTGTGGACCCTTTGTTGAATCCTTGCTTTGTCAAGTATCTATCCAATATGGCATACCAAGCTCTGGGAGCTTGATTTAGTCCATATAATGCTTTCTTTAACTTACAAACCATGTCTAGTTTGTCTGAAAGTGAAAAACCTTCTAGTTTCTCCATATATACTTCTTCTTCTAGTTCTCCATTCAGAAATGTAGATTTGACATCCATCTGATATACTTTGAAGTCTTTATGAGCTGAAAATGCCAAGAACATCCAAATGGCTTCCATTCTTGCTAGAGGTGCAAAATTTTCTTCAAAATATATTCCTTCAACCTATGAATATCCTTTACATACAAGTCTTTCTTTATTCCTTACTACTTCACCATCTTTATTTGATTTGTTTCTAAATACCCATTTAGAACAAATTACATTTTTGTTTACAGGTCTCGGGACTAGCTCCCATGTCACATTCTTCTCTATCTACTGTAGTTCCTCTTTCATTGCTCTAACCCAAATTTCATCATCACATGCTTCATTCACAGTCTTAGGTTCTATTTTAGAAAGTAAAAATAAGTTTACCTCAACCACTTTGCTTCTTGTCTTCACTCCTTCACTTTTGTCTCCAATTATCTATTCCTCCAGATGATTTTTATAAATATATTTAAGAGTCTTGGGTGCAAGTTCCTGAATTTCTTCTTCTTCTTCTTCACTTTTTTCTTTTTATTCCTTTTCTTCTTCTTGTATTTGCACACATATTGGTTCATCAGGTTCAACTTCAGTTATTTCCATCAGTCTATACATAGCTTCATCAACCTTCACATTAGTACTTTCAATGATTTTCATCAAACTCTTATTAAAATATTTGTAAACCTTACTGTTATTTGAATACCCAAGGAAAATTCCTTCATCACATCTAACATCAAATTTTCCAAGATTTTCTTCATCTCTTCTAATGTAACATCTACTACCAAATACCTTAAAGTATTTCACAGTAGGATTTTACCAGTCCATAACTCATCAAGGGTCTTAGTGTTGTTACCTCTAACTTGAACTCTATTAAGAATGTAAACAACAATGTGAATAGCTTCTCTCCAATACATATTAGGAGCATTTGCTTCTTTCATCATAGTTTTGGCAACCTCTTGCACAATTCAGTTCTTTCTTTCTACCACTCCATTCTACTGTGGGGTTCTAGGAGCAGAATAATGTCTTTTTATACCATTCTCTTCACAAAATGCATTGAACTCACCAGATGTAAACTCTCCACCTCTATTAGATCTCAAAATTTTTATTCTCAAGTTTACCTCATTTTCTACTCTTTCCTTAAATACCTTGAATCTATCAAGAGCTTGATACTTTTCTCTAAGAAATGTAACCTATGTCATCCTATAGTAATCATCAATTAAAAGCATAAAGTACCTGTCACCATTCAAGCTTCCTGTTCTTGTAGGACCATAGAGGTCTGTATGGATTAATTCTATCATTCCGGTAGATGATTGATCCTTTGATTTAAATTTTTTCCTTGTCTATTTTCCCATTTGAAAACTTTTACAAATTGAATTTGAAGGGTTTATTATTCTAGGAAGATATCTCACAACTTCTCTAGAACTTATCCTAACCAAATTGTCAAAATTCACATGTCCCATCCTCCGGTGCCAAATCCAACTCTCACTAATATGGGAAACAAAACATTGAACCTCACCACCTTTGAGTTGATAGATGTTTCCATGAGTTCTTCTTCCAACTACAACCATAGTTCCAAATGCTTTTATGATCTCACAAGTGTTATCCTGAAACACAAGCTTAAAACCTTTGTTGCACATTTGTCCAACACTTAAGAGATTATGCCTTAAACCTTTTACATAATAGACATCATTAGTGTTATGTTTTACATCAAAGCTAATTGTTCCTTTACCAACAATCTTAGCACCAAAATAATCTCCAAACATGACTATGCCTCCATCATACTTCTCAAGTTTAGTAAAATTACTCTTATCTCCAGTCATATGATTTGAACATCCATTGTCAATTACCCAAAATTCTTCATCCTATTTGGCATGTAAAGCAGTTACCAAATTACCTTCTGATTCATCCTTCTTACACTCTGGACGAGGTTATTTTTCACATTTCTTTTCTAGGGATAGAAACAAACATTCATCTTTGTCTCCCTCAAGGTCAAATTCATCATAAAAAATTCCTGCATCTTCCTTAACATAATACAAATTCTTGAACTTCCTATCCTTCTTATCCTTGTAACTATTGTTATTATCCTTATTTTTATTTTTTGTATCTCTATTAGGACATCTTGATGTACAATGACCAATATTTCCACAACTAAAACACTTACAAGGAAACTTACCTTTGTATTTACTAGATTCTTTCTTCAATCTCCTTGTAAAATTTGCTTCCAAAATATTCTACATCATCATCATCTTCTATCTTCATGGTTTTAAAGGTTGTTTCAATATTATCCTTATCTCTTACAAATTTTCTCATCTCAAATGCAATCAAGACACCAAATAGATGTTCCTTAGTGAACGTCTTTGGATCATATTGTTCTTCAAGTGCAAATACTTTGTCACTATAATTGTCTGGTAAGGTCATTAAGATATTCTCAATTATATCTTCATCCTTCATGGTACCACCTTGATTCTTGATTTTAATTTCTATAGTTTCAACTCTCTGATAGTAGCTTGCAATGTCTTCTCCATCTTCCATTCTCAGATTCTCAAATTTTTGCTTAGCAGTTAGTTTCCTTGACAATTTGACTCTCTCATTTCCTTCATAAATGTCTTTCAATTTTGTCCACATTTCATTTGCGATATCTAAAGAAATAACTTTTGATATTTCATTTTTAGGTAATGCAGGGAAGATAACAAACCTTGCTCTTTCATTTTCTTCAAAAGTTGCAACCTCATCGACAAAGGAAGGTTCGACTGCTGGAATCACATACTTTATCTTTATAACTTTCCAGGTATTAAAATTGAGTGAAATCAAATAACTTCTCATCTGCTCTTTCCAGTCACTGTAATAAGCTCCATCAAACATAGGAAGTTGCAACTTGTGTGCCATTTCATCTACCTCAAGTGGTTAAGATTTTCACCGAGGAACTAGAGCTCTAATACCAATTGTTGAAATGCACAAGACAACTAAGAGGGGGGGTGAATCAATTGTATCAAATTATTTACTTAACTTAATCAATTCGACTTTCTCTTCAGTTTGTTATTAAGTATGAACATGAAAATGCAAATAACAGAAACACAAAACCATAAACACTAGATTTACGTGGAAAACCCTAATGAGGGAAAAACCATGGTGAGGATTAAATCATAGTATAGTAGTAATACAATACCAGATACAAAAGGCTCACTGCCCAAAACAAAGGCTCACTACCTAGATCAAGGGTTCACTGCCTTAGGACTCACTGTCCAAAAGAGAGGCTCACTGCCTATAGAAAAATACAAAGAAATAAATAAATATCCACCACTAGGAGTTCCACACACTTCACAACTTGATTAGAAAATTATGAATACAATGAAGTATTGTTGCCATTATTCGCTCTTCCACACTTTGCTTTTTGCACTTCTTCACACACTCTTCTCTTGCTCAGATCGAATGATGGATGGATATGAAATTCACTAAAACTTAACTTGTATTTATACCATATTAAACCTCAAAAAAATTCTCCAAGGTCGGCTTTACAATTTTATTTACAAATTCAAACTAGGTCAGCTACTCAACATTCTCGTGGTGGATAAGAATGTGAGGGGACCAAATACATATTTAATTTAGGACTCAAAAAACATCTTGAAGCTTGCACATGCTTCCTCAAGTCAATGCAAAAGCCAAATGTAACGTGTAGACACCAGGTCGACCAAACCTAATGAAAACACCAATGATCTTTGAAGTACATGCATCTTTAGCAAGATAAACACACAAAAATTTCTCAACACACTTCACTAGTCATTTTGCCATCTCTAAGAACAACTCAGATACATCCACAACAACTTCAAAAAACTTCATTTGCAGAGAACACTTCACCAGTTCAACCGAGACAACCAACAAAAAAATAGAGACTCTGAAGCAGGTCTTTCAAAGCACCAAACCACACACAATTATGTTAGAACATATAAACCATCAGAAAGATTAATCTCCTAGATACATAAGATATGAAACCAAATACTAGAGGACTATGGAGCCAAAAGAAAACTCTAATAAACCAGTTCACACACCAGTGAACATAACTATTACTCTCCATCAAACTAGAAGCTAAAAATCTAAATATACAATCCATTTAAGCTTATGAACACACATACAAATCCGTATAAGCATTGGGTCAACACAAGAGAAATGAAAACCACAATACCAGAGCACACTCATAACACACTTCAACACAAATTTTATTATTTCTCAAATTTTCTCAAAAGTAGTTGGAAAAATCCAACTTACTCAACCTGTTACAGTGTTGACATCGATGACAATAGTAATGAAAACACCACCAAAAACATCCATACTTGCAACAACTATATTAGAAGAGATGATGAAAAATTAGGAAATTTTGATGCAAGGCATGATGAAGGTATCTTCCTTGGATATTCTACTAAAATCAAAGCTTATAGATGTTACAACAAAAGACTAAGAAGGATTATTAAAAGTGAAAATGTCAAGGTTGATGAAGATTTGAGGAATTCAATGGTAGTAGATGGATATGAGTCATATCAATATGCTTGCAAAGAAGGAGAAGAAAAAGCTAAGGAAAAAGAAGTACAAAATGAAAAGGAAGAAGCTCTAGAAAAAATCCCTAAGACCCCTAAGTATGTACAGAGAAATCATTCTGAAGAAAAAAATATTGGAGAAAAAAGAAAAGGTGTGTTGACAAGAAGAAGAGTTGTTGAAGCAGAAGTAAATCTATGTTTACTCTCTAAAGTTGAACCTAAGACAGTGATTGAAGCATGCAAAGATGAACATTGGATGAAGGAAATGGAAGAAGAACTTATGCAAATTGAGAAGAATCAAACTTGGGAGTTAGTTCCTAGACTTGAAAAAAACATCATTAGAACTAAATGGGTATTCAAAAACATGTTGAATGAGAATGGAGAAGTGGTAAGAAACAAGGAAAGGATTTTATATAAGGGGTAGGCACAAGTTGAAGGAATAGGCTTTAAGGATACTTTTTCCTTGGTGGCTAGACTGGAGGCAATCAGAATTTTAAAGTATATGAAATGGATGTGAATTCCGCTTTCTTGAATGGAGAATTGGAAGAAGAAGTTTACATGGAACAATCGAAAGGATTTCAAGTGTCAAATAAACCTAATATATTTTGTAGATTGAAGAAGGAATTGTATGGATTGAAGCAATCTCCCAAAGCTTGGTATGTAAGGTCAAATAGATACTTGATACAACAAGGATTCAATAAGGGTACCATAGACAATAATCTCTACTTTAAAGTTGAGGAAGGTTGAATCTTGATAGTGGTCGTATATATTGATGACATAATTTTTGGAGGCAATGAAGATATGTACAAGAAGTTTTCAAAAGAGATGCAAAAAGAGTTTGAGATGTCAATGTTTGGGGAGATGAATTTATTCCTTGGGCTACAAATCAATCAGATAGAGAAAGGCATATTCATTTCACAATTAAAGTATGTTAAAGAGATGTTGAAGAAGTTTGGAATGGAAGACTCCAAACTGGTATGTTCTCCTATGGTTACTGGTTGTAAACTAAGTAAGGATGATGAATCCCATAAGGCCTATTAGAGAAAGTATAGATCTATGGTCGGTGGATTGTTATATCTAATTGTTACTAGACCAGATATCATGCATTCAGTTTGTCTTGTGGCTAGATTTCAAGAAGAACCTAAAGAGACACATTTTGCAACAGTGTAGAGGATATTCATATATTTGAAGGACACTCTAGATTATGGCTTGTGGTATCCTAAAAATACTAATTTCACATTGAATGCTTACATAGATGCAGATTGGGCTGGCTATGTAGACAATAGGAAAAGTATAAGTGGTGGTGCATTCTTTCTTGGAAGTAGATTGGTATCATGGTTAAGTAAGAAACTTTTGAGTATCTTTAGGAGAAGTTGGGGTTTATCGCCCCTCCTTTGAAATAGATGCATATGGATATGCATCAGTCTAGTGGATCTATGGATTCATTCTTTTTTTGGACTAATGTTGGTGGCTACCTCTCAAGGGGAGTAGGTATGATATTGTTGTAGTATGGATTTGTCATTGTGCAGAGGTTGCTAGGTTGATTGGTGTGTAATCCTAAGGGGGAGTATTTAGAGTAGTTTCAAGTATCTTGGTTCTATGTCAAAGGGGAAGAAAAAGTCAAAATATTTTATCCTTTTCCATTTATGTCAAAGAGAGAGAGAAAATTCATGTGAAAAAGTTTGTTTATACAAAAGGGAGAATGAGACATGTGAAAAAGGAAAGTATCAAAAGGAGAGAGAGTGAAATGAGTTAATTGTTCAAGGGGGAGAAAAGAGAAAAGGAAACAAGTATGTTTAGAGATGTATGTTGTCTTCGATGTTTTTTCACATCTTGTGTTACCATCAATGAAAAAGTGGGTGATTGTTGCAAGTATCAAGGTGTTGTCATTGATGTCAACAAGATTGTGTTGTCATTGGTGACAATTGTGCAGTGGTTGAGAGAGATTATTTCTTTGATTAGTTGCATTATGTTGTCATCAGTTAAGTTGTTGATGTTAACCTCTGATGTTGCTTTGATACACTTATGTTTATGGTATAAATGTCGAGAATATTGAGAAAATTGATAAAATAAGGAAATAGGGTGTAGCAAAGGTGTTCTAGTTTTGGTTCACATTTCTTTTGGGTTGAAGATCTTCTTGTGTGATTTGGATATGTTGGATAGAGGTGTTTAGAGTTTCTATATCCAAAATTTTGGCTTCTGGATTGATGGTTAGAGGAAGTTATGTTCACCAGTGTGTGAACTAGTTTTGTTGTGTTGTTTACAAAGGTGTCTGGGAGAAATGTTTTTGCTTCACATTTCTCTACAATTGTTCTTCAAGTTTTGTGATTCTAAAGATATGTTTATGGTGTTGATCTCTTTCCTGCATCAAGAGGATTCATGGTTTGGTGCACTCTGGAAGATGGATTTTAGAGTTGCAGTGTTTGGAAGTATAGTTTGAATGTACAAATTGTGTACATTTTGAAGGTGTGAATTGTTGTGAAGGAGTTTGATGGATTTCAGGTTGATAGGGGAATATTCTAGATAATTATGAAGCATGGTGTATGATTTGCAAGTCATCCTTGGATCTAAGGAAGTGTGTAATTCAAAGTTTAATGGTGTTTGCATGGGTAATGATCAAACTGGTGTTTACACTACATTCCAAGATGTTTGAGTATTGATGAAAGTGTAGCATGGCATTTGAGAGTTGATTTGGGTCCTAATTAAGTTTTGTATTGGTCCATTTTCATTCCTATCCATTGCAGGAATGTTTAGTGCCAAACTATTCTGAATCTGTAAGGAGTAAGGTGAGTACAACTGACTTGAAGATGTCTTTCAAGTTGTAGATGGTATAAAAGCAAGGTGAATTGATATGAGATGAAGTGTGGAATAGAGTTGAATGTGGTGATGTGAAATTAAATGAAAAAGTGTGAAATTCAGTGTGAGCTATAATGCAAGATTTCTGAATACAGTGAGTTGAGTTATCTTGATCTCTAGAAGACTATAAGTGTTGTTGGAGCTATTGTGGTGGATTTTTTTTTGCACTGAGATATTATTCTCTATGTAATATTCTATCTTATTTCTTCTTTCTATTCCATCATCGAGCTTGGGCTATGAGCCTTTTTGGATAGTGCATCCCATTCTAGCAGTGAGCTTCTTTGTATCAATTTTACAATTACTTATATTGTGAGCTAATCCTCACCGTGGTTTTTTCTATTTTAGGGTTTTCTATGTAAATCTAGTGTTCTTTTGTGTATGTGTTTGTAGTTTCAGATTTTGTTATTTTCTTATCATGTTCAAACATTATAATAGATTAAGAGTGTAATGAATTCATGTGGATCTGATTACTATTGAGGTTTTTAGTGTCTTAATTTGATACAACTGATACAAATAATATAAAAGACAATTTTCTTAGAACTTTTCTAAATTTGGGATTAGGAAAGGACCATCCTTAGAGGTAGGAAATCCTAAACCAAAAAATCATTGGTAGACACCCTTGGATTGTGTAAGTTATGTAATAGGGTTCAGTAAGAAGGTTATGGAGGATTACTTATGAGTACCTCCACCCTACAAAATTGTTTAAATGAAAATAAGGGTGAGAAAGAACTGAAGTGAACCTTCTTTTTAATAGCAACCTATAGTTGTAAAGAGTCAAGGATTTTGGATTAAATAAGGATACTATGAATAAATGAATATGGTTTATACCTATTTGGTACAAATTATTTATTAGAAAAATAACTAATTGTTAGCATAAATTGGAAACTTCAGACGAAATTATCAACATATTGTTAACCAAAATCAACTAGAGAGGTATCTAGGAGGCAGGATAACCTTCTGAAAGTCTTGGTTCAAATAAGATTAAAATATTACAACGATAATCAAAATCAAGAGTGAAATTTGATACCTTAGAATAAAGGTTAGAGACCGGAATGGGTCAGAAAGGTAAACAACTCACAAAGGTAAAGATTGAAGCTTACATGATTCAACCAACCAGAATGGGCAAGGTCAATTTGGATTTCTAATTAAAAAATGGGAAAATAAACCGAACAAACCTTAGAGTGTCTAAGGTTATGACAAAAATGAGATCACCAAGATTTTTGGATAATTTTTTTTAGAAAGATTATTGCAAGTAAAAATATTGAATAGTTAAGTAGACTATTTCGACAAAGGCTCAAATAGAGCATAGTTTAAGCTCAAATGGAACTTATAGGTTAATCAACAAAAATAAATTTATGTTTACAGATCATTTGAAGATGTTCTAGAAGTAAGTGGATATGGAAGAAGACTATGTTGTCAAAATGAAAGAATATTTTGGGAAATAAAGTATATACAAGGTCTATCTAGTAAGGGTAAGGCAAGTAACAGTCGTTCAACTATAAAAATACAACAAAAAGGAATGTTAAATAAATTTGGAGAAAATGGATGATTATTAAGAGTTCAAATTTAAGATGATCTAATGTCTTCGAAACACTAAGGGGGAAATAAGGAGAGTATATGGACATAGATAAGTACCCTATCCAATGAAGTTTAATGATGTATTTTTAGTCTGAGAGAAATTCTGACCTCCCCTATATCTAAAGTATCACACTCAATCACTATAACAAGGTTATGAAGTTAAAGGTTCAGGTATTGGAACTATTAGTGAAATATTTAGAAAGGTCAAGAAAATTTATACTTTTGACCAAATGGGAGAGAAGTAATTACAACTCAATTTTAATAATTGAAAATAATTTGTGCTTATTATGGAAGAAGACTATGTTTTCAAAATGAAAGACTATTTTGGGAATACAAAGTATATACAAGGTATATCTAGTAAGGGTAAGGCAAGTAATAGTCGTTCAACTATAGAAATCCAACAAAAAGGAATGTTAAATCAATTTGGAGAAAATGGACGATTATTAAGAGTTTAACTTTTAGATGATCTAATGTCTTGGAAACACTAAGGGGGAAAGAAGGAGAGTATATGGACATAGATAAGTACCCTATTAAATGAAGTTTAATGATGTCTTTTTTAGTTTGAGAGAACTAGGTTGTCAAAATGAAAGAATATCATGAAACGAAAGATTATCACTTATGAAATAAGAAAGAGAAGATTTATCTATGAAACCATGCTCCACATGTTTTTGAGCTAACAAAAAATGTGCATGCTTGGTAACTATGTACACATTAATGGTTTGGACATATTTTGGGAGAAAATATCAAACCAGGATGATCTAACAAGAATTGTTATTCAACCAATTTAAAATATCATCAGAGGAGATAAATGGAGCTGAAATTGGATTATGAAGTTGAAATAAAATATTTAAGGGTGAGAAATAAACTAAGTTGTAGATGCCCAATATTGAAGGAGACAAATCTCCTCAATAATACATTCATTATATTTTCAAGAATCAAATGTGGTATAATTCCAAGGAATATGTTTCATTTAATTGGAATGGACTATTATGAATCAAGGAAAAACCTAAGTACCAAGTTATGGATAATTAAGGAATGACGTGTTGTAATTTTTTTTTGAGGTGTGTTAAATTGATGTCATATTCAAGACAAACTAGAATGAAAATATTATTGATTGATGTGACACTGCTATAATCTAGAAGGAAACAAAGTGAGATGCTACAAGGTATGTAGCAAGTTTTCTAGAGTTCCAGAGGGTGAAGACAAGATGTCATCACCAGAAGCTCATAAATATTCCAGAGAGGAATGGTAGATCATTAGAATAGTTTTGATCTTTATATGTCAATAGATTTGGCATAATGTTATGGTGGACATACTCACCGTGGTGACCAATTTCTTATTGGAAAATTTTGATTTTTAAGATACCAATCATAACTAAAAATTTGTGTGAAGCAATGTTTGATTGCTTGGTGTTCTTGAGAAGGTTATCTTAGATAAGGAAACACAAGTAGCATTAAGGTTTTGAGTAAACCATTATCATCTTATTGAAAATGAATGTATGCTCAACTTATTTCTTTGAGTCAGCTAGTCATAGATGGTATAAACCAAATATTGGAGGATTTGTAGAATGTTTTATTATAATAATTTAGGTCATTGAAATTTGGTCCATTTGAAACATTATATGACAAGAAGGGATGAATTCCTGTAAGATAGGATAAGCTGGGAAATAGGATTAACTTTAGACCAAAAATGTTGTCATAATTGGAAGGATAGATCAAGATGATCAAGGAAAACATGTTGATACAAAGCTTGAATTAAGTAGTACTATTATGCTCAGGATTGATAGGTGTCTAAGGGTAGTATGATGCTCGAGATGGACAATAGTTAAGGTGTGGTACTATTTTTTTCAAGGTAAATATTAGTGTCACTGATGGACAGTCTCAGATTCTAAGTTGTTCGATCGTGTAAAGACCAAAGGGAAGGATGGGACCCATGGTGTAGTGTGCAATGCACCAAAATTCTTTTTCCATTTGGGTTACACTAAGGATAATTATGTGTTAGCCAATGAGAATGTGTTTTTCCAATCACTGAGGTATAAGAGTCATATAGGATACAATCACTATTGTACTATGATGTGCATATGATTCAATGTAGTTGTGGTGTCTAGTTCTTTGGAGAGAAATTTTACTTGAAACACACAAATTATTTTAATATGTTAGTAGATTCACTTAGTGTAAGGTCCATGAAGGCCGAGATTGCAAAGGGTCATACTATAAGGGAAGATTATTTGGATATTTATGATAATTTATTTATTTCCTACATGATTTGGAAAATTGAATTTAAAACCTTTATTTGAACTTGTTTATATGTTTTGGTACTTTAAATCACCAGGGATGATGATTCCTAAGGCCCAAGGAAGTATGTTACACCCCGTTTCTTAGTTACCAAATTAATTTTACCTTTATGAGTAAATATGATGATGACTTTGATATGTTGTACTCCATTGTGGGATTACCAAATATTTTAATACATGAATATGGAAAATATGATGAATGAATACTATGCAATGTGAATACTTTAAATTCTTTGAAGATGAAAATATATGATGCATATGAATGTAATGTTATCGGTTAACTTCTATTGCGATGCACTAAGTTGGATGTAGGAAAAGAATTGAGTCCTTTGGAAGAGAGGGGGAGTATCACTCAAGAGAAGAGATTGGTTTGGTAACCCTTAATGTTCTTATTTGAGCTATCACACACTCATATCCTAGATTGGTCAAGTTGATTCAAGTTAGTCTGGGAATCAATAAGTAAACCTTAGGTCATACTTTAGGGATGATTTGTAATGGTTTTTGTTTTGGTCTTTGATTTCTTGATTGTTTCTTAACTTGGATTATGTGACTAAATCTTTGTATTGAGTATAAGTTCATCTTCATGTATTTAAATTTATATATTAATTGATGAGTATATACAAATAATTTATTTATGTATGTGATTTTGATAACTCATATATGTGAGTATATATGTGTGTGTGTATACATAGGTAGAAGTACTTACACATACTCATGTATGGATATATCATATTCATGAGAATATCAATGGAACATATATAGATATACATATTGTATATATATTGATTGATGAATATGTAAATATATGTGTTTATTATGGATACTTAAATAATGACATATGTATATAATATATATACTAATATATATGTATATGAGTACGTTAATGTATATGCATATATATATATAATTGTTAATATATGTCAACCAATGATTTCAATATGTATATATATATGTTAATATATATTATAATGATGTCATTATAACATATATATTAATATATATATATATATATATATATATATATATATATATATATAATATTTATATATATTTAAAATGTTGTAAAGTAAACTATAGCGCATATATAATGCAAACCATATAAATGGTGAATGGCTTGTATAAAGCCAAGCAACACACACTAATCATATGTTGTGCATATGTGAGGATGTTTAAATGCAAATAAAAGCGCATAGTATGTGGCACACAACATATAATGTATTGTTTGCAAAGTGAATGGTATTTAGTAATGTATGATAAACACTTAAAATTTGTGCTATTCAAAAGTAAGAAAATGCAATTTATTTTAATGTTGCTGATTATATTAAAACCAACACACACCAATAAAGGGAGAGTATTATGTAATATGTTGCACCATAGTATGAAGTATAAAGCAAATAGAAGTTAAAGAGATGTGCTGAAAAAGCCACACACAACTAAATTAGAGCATAATACTTGGTCAAGCCATGAGCTAGATGAGGCTAAAGGAAGAAGTTGACTTGCTGTAACAACCACAATGCAAATAAGAAACCTGTAGGTAAACATTTTTGTGTTTGACTAAGTAAAAGAGTAGTTGTTGGCAGTAAAGAGGAAAAACCAACCATAATTGAGAGGTTGAAAATGTAGGGACTATATATGTGTTTTCATATCAACTGTTTGAGAAGCCACATTTCACTTCAGTTGGCTTAGTCGACTCATTTAGAGAAGGTTTTTTCTATTTAGTGGTGGAAAATGAAAGAGAAAAGGTGGAGTATAGTAGAGCTTGATTGTAGCAATATGTTTCTCTCAATTTTTAGTATAAGTAGAGGCAACCTCTTAACCTTTTGGAATTCGTTCTTTCATTCATTATTTTAGAGTTCATTATTGTAGTCTTTCTATGCAAATCATTGTTGAGTGCAATAGTGAGAAAAAGAGATATTTCTTGAGAATTGTAATTTGTGGAGAGTTTGAGAAATTGGATAGAGCCTAGGTTTAGAGATAGGCTTATCATAAAAGGAGCAACAAGCATGACTATGGGAATTCATCTTAGAGGGAAGTTTCTTCATTGAGAGCTATAATTCTAGGAATGATAGTCTTTCTTAACCATTATTCTTTCTATTTTAGAATCTACATTTTTAATGAATGAATGCAAGTGCTTGAGCAAGTTATAGTTGTTTTCCATAGTTGTTAAGAAAGATTGTGCATAAGGCTAGATTGGAAATAAGTTGTTTTGGATGTCATATTAGTATGATACCTATATATAATTATTATGATCATTATAATTGTATAATGTAGTTATATTAAACTACCTACAAGGTATGTGCATATGGTACCAAGATGATTGCATGTTGCCTATTTACTTGCATGAAGTATGATGTTATTAATGCATGGAAATGATAGAAAGACAGACAAATTTTATCATCATTGATTGGATTTGATGTTTTGGAAACCTTGTTGATAGTTAATCCTTAAAATGGGTACTCATATTTCCTTGAAAATAGGAAAATAGTCTAAACCCTAGGGTTAGGGTGTATACTTGATTTTTATAATGATATTCAACAATAGGGTTGAAAAATGTATTTTTTTTTTATTATGCTATTATCTTATACTTGACTAAGAGTCTATTCCTATGCACAAAATTCTAGAAGAGGACTTACATCCTAACAACCCAAAGCCGTAATATGAAGAGGATTTATAGGTGCAAAAGAAAAAAATCATCTCAACTTGATAATGTCTTCTAGATTAGATATGAATGTTGTAATTATACTTTTGAAATAGAGTCCTTTAGTGTTGTGATTATACTTTTGAAATAGAGTCATTTAATGTTGTAATTAAAATTTTTAACTAGAGTAATTTAATGTTGTGATTATACTTTTAAAATATAATCATTTAATGTTGTGATTATAATTTTTAAATGGAGTCATTTAATGTTGAATGGTTGATTTGGTTGTTCCTTGGGTTAGGATAATCCATGGATGGGAGTAACCTAGTTAGTCACTTAGTTATGCCATCACCTTTTAGGTTGAAAGTATGTTATGTTTGAAATGAGTATGAGTGGTTACTTACCAAATAGAGCTAAGGGGTGGGTGAACATAAAACTTCACTTTTGAGCGAATGATTTTATATCAAAACTTTAGCAAAAGTAGTGTAAGTAGCCATTGTTTACACTTGTTGATTCATTGTGAGCGAGGATTACATAACTAGGTTGGGAATATCATTCATGTAGGTTGTAGCTAGTGTATGGTAGATCTAGTTATGTAGGAAACAACAACATGCTCAAGAAGGATAGTTGTTGAAAGAATGTAGAAGGAACCCCTTAAAGTGTTGTCATTTATGCCAACATTGATTGTTAATATTTACACCTATTTGGTGAACAAAATGAAGATATCTTAATCCGGTATTATGGTCCATAATTTCTCATATGGTAAGATCTAGCTATGCAGTGATAATATGTTATTTCTTATCATTATGTGCATCTATGTTCAAGATTTCAATTGTTTTGGATGAATAGTTTGAAAGATACAAGTGAAATTAGTTTGACATACAGTTCCTGGCTATATAAACTGCATTTGGGTATGTGTAATATGGTCTACGGTTCTTGTAGAAGTTGTCAAGACCAACTTCAGAGTCCAAGAAAACTTGCATGCAAAGAGATACATGTCATAGGGAAGAGAATGGAGAAAAGAGCAAGAGAGGGTTTGAAGCTCTATAATATGAGAGATGTATTATCTGAACAATTGAAAAAATATACAATTGATCAATCCTTAAGAAAGGAGATCGTGCAAACCTAAAAGTAACCCTAATAGGAAGACATTTAATAATTAATATCATTATTAAATGTCACAATATGCAAACTAAAGTGAAATCTTAAGAGAGAAATAAAGGTAACTTAATTAACATAATTAAGTAAAAACCTTTACTCTAACACCCCCCTTAAGATGAGAAAGAGTGTAGCTACAAAAATGTGCAAGAAAGCAAACAAGGGTCCCAAAAACTAATCTTGATCAGGTACCCGAATACAACCAAACCTTTGTAAAGTGGACAAAAGGAGAAAACCCAATGGGAAAAAACTCCTCTCCAAAAAGAGATGCAAAAAAAAAATTACAAATGGAATGTCTCAAGAGACTCTCTCAAGAACATATACATATATACAATCATATACCCCCCATAAGAGAGAGTGGAGACTCCAAAGCCCCCCCTAGAATGAAAGAACCCTTGTTCCAATGATCAAACCAATGTGTCTCCTCAGAGGAAGAAATAGATCCAATGGTTGAGGAAGAGAAAATCCCTGGATGTGAGGTGAAAATGGATGTCCTGGATGATGTTCATTGAAGAACTAAACATCAACATGAGTGTCTAAATAATAGAATGGTGAATCAAACAACTTCCATCAAGTGCAGTTGTTGAGGCCATATCAGAGGATATTCCTTTCCTCACAAATGACAGATTCAACACACCTATTATCCCTTCTCCATTGGAGATTCCATTTCAGGATCATCTTGAGTGGAGCAAAAATGTCAGTCACAACTGAAGAGGAATTCTACTGAACATATGTGATCTCAACAAGAGGTAGAGATGTAGAAGTCTCAACACTAGTCTCATGAATAGATGGAAAAACACATAAGTTCAAGTGTCCAAACTTCTCCTCAAATATTGCATGCTCTCTTGTAGAAAGAGAGGAATACCTAGACAGTGGAGATGGTGGACCAAAGTGTGTGAATGCATATAATCAGGAAGAATGATCAACTGTCCCTATTGAAACAATGTTGCTAGTTTGAATGTCTCCGATGTGCACTGAATCGGGTGTGAACTCAACTGTCTTCCCTATCCCACTATGAGAAATCTGATAGATAGAGAGAAGGTTAGTGGAAAAAGATCATACATATAGTACATCATTGAATGTACCATCATCAATGTCGATAGAACCTTTCCCACATACACTCATATAAGTGTTATTACCTATCAATATGTGTGGTGAGGACACAACCTCAAAAGATGAGAACATGTCCTAAGAATATGTCATATGGTGTGAAGCACCTGAATCCAGTAGCCATCTAGATGAATGTGAACTGGTGGTTGCACATAATGCGTGGCCCTTATGTGGGGCCTGTCCATCTGTCCAGAATGATGGTGAAGAAGAAGACTCGCCTGATGTAGATGAAGAAGAGTGATGAATATTGTTCCTCTCAAGAAGAGTTGTCAAATCTGAAACCTATTTTGCATATCCATCTATCTTCTTCTCATAACACTTGGACTCATCATGTCCTAGTTTATTACAATAAGCACACTTAGGTCTATATTTCTTTGATGATTCCCCCTTAGGATAAGGTGAATCAAAAGTTTTCCATGAATTGGAATCCTTCCAATGCTCTGCGGTCTTGGGTTTTTGTTTCTTCTTTTGCTTTTGCTTCCCCTGAGATGACTTTGCTACCAATTCTTGGTGCAGTGATCCAGTGAGAGCATCCAACTGTGATATATTGGCCCGCTCTCATGTCAACCAATCAAAAAACACCTCAAAAGTAGGCATGGTAAAATGTGCACCCAAGGCATCCATAGTGGAATGGAAGGTAGATGAGAATATCTGAAAGTTCCCACAAAGCTTTGACAAAATCAGGTAAATACACTATGTATCAGTATTAACCTTACCACAACCATGTAGAAGAGATTTATATTGTTTGAATTTCATCAAAAAGTCCTCAATGGAGGGAAAAGAATCAGGTACAAGTGAAGTCAACTCTGCCTCAATCTATAGTGCACGAAACTGATTGATGGTACCAAATAAATTATTGAACTTGGTCCACATTTCAAGAGGACTGTTACATGCATCAAGATGAAACAACAAGCTATCTGAAACATGTAAGAAAATCAAACCCATAGCCTCATCCATCTTATTTCTATGTTGCATAACCTCAAATGGCCATGTCAAAAATGGCTGAACCGTATCTAAACATGACCACAACCCCTTTGATATGAGAAGACGTGTCAAGAATGCCTTCCATGCAAGGTAGTTATGAGGTGTGAGAAGTTCAACAAAAGAAGAGTTTTCAGCCATGTTTGGAGAGGTTTAATGAATGTTTAATGTGAAAGAGTTTCTATTTTTCTGAAGTAAATGACAGAAAGAAAGTAAAATTCTCCCCCCACAATGCAAGAAACCAAACCCCAGTAGTGATTTTTCAACGAAAAAAGAAGGAAAAAGAAAAAAAATGTTCAGAGTGAATATTGTGTACTTAATAATTTTTATGGAAAAATGAAATAATATATGAATAGAGCACAAGAATATCTTTCTGACGCCTATTCATTTTTGAAAAACGGAGCAAAAATGAGAAAGTTATGCCCCCCGGAGTGTAAAAAACAACATCTATCTTTGACTGAGAAAAGAGGAAAGAAAACTGCAAAATTTTGAAAAAAATCCTCCACCATCGAAATGGTCTCAAAACTAGCTTTCTGACACCTATTTTCATTTGAAAATCTGAGCAAAAACGCCCAAGTTATAGCCAATTTAGTGAAGGTAGGTCAAAAAGCACTTGCAAGGGTCTATAAGCCCTTAGGGGCTAGAGTCTTCGACCCCTGGTCACGTGGACGACCAGGGGGCTAGCAGCTGGGTGTTGGCGGTCGGCCCTTAGTCCTTCATATGACCGACAACTATGCAGAGGAGCCCAAGACTGGGCGGTGGTCACTAATGTGACCTGGTGGCGGGGAGATAAGCCCCCTGGGGGCTGCGTAGACCACCGACGACAGGGTGGTGGCTCCGCCAGGCCCGGTGGCCGCTTGGCGATGCTTGAGATTTATATAGGAGGCGTAATTTTTTTAAAAAAACCTTTGTTTTTTTTTTGAAATTTTCACTCATTCTCATGCCCTAGGGTTGTACGACCTTGGGGCAATTTTTCTTTTTCCTTTTCGGATGACTATGGCCAAAATGGACAAGTTATATATGAAAATAGGGGTTTTTGGATGCTACAAACTCAATGGCGAGGTCCGTTTTGTCCAAAAAATCCCAAAAAATTTGGCGACCCCTAGATCCACAAGAAAATCAACTGTAAAACTATGAAAGCTTGATCCAACCCTCGTAGCTCCAAATTCTTCAAAAACAAGAATAGGCTATAGCAGGTCCACGCTCTAATACCATGTAGAAGTTGTCAAAACCAACTTCAGAGTCTAATAACACTTGTATGCAAAGAGATACGTGTCACAGGGAAGAGAATGGAGAAAAAAACAAGAGAGGGTTTGAAGCTCTATAATATGAGAGATGTATTATCAGAACAATTGAAAAAATATACAATGGATCAATCATTAAGAAAGGAGATCGTGAAAACCTAAAAGTAACCCTAATAGGAAGACATTTAATAATTAAGATAATTATTCAATGTCACAATATGCAAACTAAAGTGAAATCTTAAGAGAGGAATAAAGGTAACTTAATTAACATTATTAAGTTAAAATTTTTACTCTAACAGTTCTTTGGTGTTAAGAGTTAGAATTTTCAATTTTGGGAGATTTTTTATAGGTGTCATTACATTGTATATTCTAGATGGTGTGTGGTTATACGATCAGATGGATTGTTGGTGTTGATCAGTTAGCATATTTTGTGATTAGGTCTAATTCCTGGCTGACCTAATGCTTGATATATGTTGCGATGATAATATGTATTGTGAATCCTAGTGAGATCTATTTTAGGTTCCAACCTAAATCAAGTGTTGCACATTTTGTTTAAGTGCAAAGATGCTTTCGGTATACGTGTGGATTTGATAAGGAAACTTTGATTTAATTTAGGGCTACATCTAATTAGGTCGACCTAATTAATGTATGCAGATGTATTGGGTATATATGCAAGATATTTTGAGGTTGTGGGATGATGATAGAGGTGTGATATGATGTGAATATGTGAATTTTTTATATACATTATCCGATCTATAATAGATTTGTTGTGAATATTGAGTGAATGCAAAGAAGAGCAGTGTTTTGTATTTTGTATCTGATGAAGTGCATAGAGTTAGTACATTGAGATTCAAAGGAATTGAATCTAGCACAAGGAAGGTTGATTCTGTATCAGTTCACATCCTAGTTGTTTGACCATTTCTATTTTGTATCTTTTTTGGCTGTGAGCCCTATTGGATAGTGTGTCCTAGTAGTGAGCCTCTATAATATCTTATAATCGGTTATAATATATTATGAGCTAATCCTCATTATGGGTTTTCCATGTAAAAATACTAGTGTTCATGTGTCATGTGATCTTGTGGTTATTTCATGATTTCATTCTTTATTATAGTAACATATATTTTGTTAATAGGATGGATTATGATCAAATGATTTAATGGAATACTGATTCACCCCCCTCTTAGTATTTTGGGTGTTCAACAATTGGTATTAGAGCTTGGTTCCTTCTAAGAAGCCTAACAACTTGAGGATGATCTTGGAGGTTGAACAAATGGCTGATAGAAAGTATCCTAATCCTCTGAAAGAAATTTCTGCAATTGAATACATAGAAGATGGTTGCTTGATTGAAAAAGAACTTAAATTTTCTCTTGAAGATCTTGATAAGGTTGAAGGTGAGAACAAAAAAATGAAGGAAAACCCAAAGGAAGCAAATGAATACATCAGAAAATTAAGAGAAAAAATCAAGAAGTTCAAAGAAAGACATAGGGAAGTCAATGAACAATTGAGACAATAAAATGAAGAAATCGCTGGATTGAAAGTACAAGTGGAAGAAAAGAAAAGGATTGAAGAATGTTTGAATGCAATGGTAAAAATCAATACCAATGAATACACAAGACTTGAATAAGAATTGGTAACCCTGAGATCAGATTTGGAAAAAGTAAGAATTCATGAGGAAAAATTCAAAAGAAATTCTATAATGCTTGATGAGTTGATTGTAGTACAAAAACCATCTAAATAAAAAAGAGGTTTGGGACTTGAAATAGCATAAATCTCAAAGGCTAATCAGATCCCAAACAAGGTTGACAATCAAAATAATACTCAAGTAAATGGAAAACAAATTAAGAATCAAAGAAGCAATGCTAATATACCCCCTATCAAATAACCAAATTCTCAAAGGTATTCATCTTTTAATGGTATTTATTTTTCATGCAATAAATTTGGACATAAGGAAATAAAATGTATAAGTGGAATGAATCAGAATGTTGGATCCTTCTTTGGAAATGTTTTTGCATGCAAGAAATTTGGACATAAAGCTATTGAGTGTAGAAATCAAATGTTGAATACATATAATGTTGACATAATTGTTCAATATTTCAATGGTTACTACTATACATGAAATGTATTTGGACACAAAGCTAACCAGTGCAAATCTAGATTGAATAGAGGCTAGTTTGGTTAGAAAATTGTTGTATGTTATAGTTGCAACAAACTTGGACATATTTCAAAATTTTGTAGAAGCAAGAATGGAAGGCATACCAATCCGGTAAACAAAAATGAACTTGTGAACAAAATTGATCCTACTGAAGTAAAGAAGGAAATGGAGAATATTTGGAGAAAGAAAGAGGAACCTGAGAACAAGGAAGAATCAGGAACTACAAATTTATCTGTACCTCCATCTGGTGTAGATAATTCTCTTGAAAATTAAACCTAGGCATGGGCTTGGGGGAGAAATAATAGAAAAATATAACAACCCCTTAGAAATATGAGGTGTAAAGGAGTGACATGAAGATATATGGCATAAAATATCACTCTTAAGCTTTTGAAAAAAAAAACTAGTAGAAAATATGCAAATTTGAAGAAATGCAAAGCATTTTAGGGTTTATAATGTATCATTGAAGGGTTTATCAACTTTATGGAAATTAAATCATTTAGTGTAGAATTAGGGAAAATCATAAAGGTTTAAAGTGAGTTTCTAAGTTGATTTTAATCAAACTTGTGCATTCAAAGAAAGGAGAGAGATTTGAAGGATATTTGAAGGTGATTCAAAGCAATTTGGTGCAAACCCTAGATCTTTTTGTGTGCATAAAAGGTATTTATTACTTTATGTGCTTTGTGGGTTAGAAATAGAATTGTTTTCTTAAGATTTTGAGTTCAAATTGAAGTTAAAATGGCTACCCCAACTGTTATTAACATTACTGAGAGGAACATGAATATGGTGAGTGAGGAGACCATTGGGGAGTGGACTGGTTCAGTGGTGGGCTTGAGTGATTTGAATTTGAATTCTTTCCCTCGTGGTCATGGTGACTTTCAGTTTGGGAAGGATATGGATTTAGGGTTTTTTGATGGTGATGTAGGGAAGGATGGATCGAGTGGTGGAGATGTGTTGGTGTCTTCTGGGGATGTAGCGGGAAAGGATGATTCATGTGGTAAGTATGCGGTCAAAGATGCGATGTCTGAAGAAAAATGTGCTAGTGAGTCTTTCAAGGCGGCTTGCTTTTGTTTGTCTCTAGCGGTCAAGATGCTGCTGGTGATGATGGGCGGGCCCCATTTGGAGAATATTTTGTGGCTAATCCAAGTATTCCCTAGATTGAGCATGTTCTAGTGAAAAATGGATGGTCAAGAGGACAATCATTTGTGTTGGGACAAAGATGGGTTGACATTTTTTCCTCCAAGCTTAAAGGAAAGGGCATCACTTCTGAATCGGTGGCCTCTTCCAACGTTGAAGGAAATTTTTCTCTGTCTATCTCAGATTATCTTATGGATAAGAATATTACTAGATTGGACTATTCTTTGTTTGGTAAGTTCTCTGGGCCTCGACCTAATATTGAAGAGGTTTGTTCTTGGGTTCGAAAAAAGTGGGTTTTGAAAGGCCACGTGGAAGTTGCAGCAATGGCTAAAGGATTCTTTTCCTTTGCCTTTTCCTATGATGAATACCTGAGAGCTATGTTTCCTAAACACCCGTGGTATTTTGGGCATCTTTTCTTGATCCTACACCCTTGGGAGCCTGGGATGGATCTCTCCAAATGCCTTTTTCACTCTGCACTAGTCTAGGTCAAGTTGTCGAATCTGCCCTTAGAATATTGGGATGAAGAAGTGTTCAAAGTTCTGGCTAACTCCCTAGGGTGTTTTGTCTCTATTGATGAGACTACCCTTTCTAGAAGGTAGTTGGTTGCAGCTAAATTTTGTGCCATGATTTATCAAGACGTGTTGCCAGATTTTTTCCATCTTAACTCAAAGGTGGGATCCTGGAATCAGTAGATTGTTTTTTAAAAAATCTTCCATTTGCTTGCTTCAAATGTAAAAAAGTGTGTCATTGGGCCAAATAATTCTTGGAAAAACCAATACAACCCAAGAATGCTCCTCAAAAAAAGGTATGGAAGATTAAGAAGACCATGGGAGATACTTTGCAATAGGAAAAGGGTGTTTCTATTGCTAGTGATGGCCTGGTAGGTGAAGATAATTCTGAGGATCATATGGTACCTTTTCTTGATGCTAGTAAGGATCCTAAGAAAATAATGGAAGATGTTGTGGGCTAATCTATGGGGCTTGAATTGGATCATGTCTCAAAATCATTGTGCTCCCCTAAACGTCCTATTTTGGAGCCTATTACTACTTATTCTCCTCCGTTGGATGGAGCTTCTAGGTTGGGGGGTGGTGGTGGTGAGTTGATAGTTGAAGATATAGGATCTAAAGGTGATGAAGGTTATATTCTGGTGAGAGCTAGGAAGAAGAAATCCTTTTCTTCTCCACCTCCCCAACTTCATAAGGGAGTCACCACTAGAAGGAAAAAAGTGGACTATGGGTATGAAGTAAGGAGCCAAGGAAGGACTTCCCTACACAAGAGTAGGGATAGGGATTGTAAGCGATATATTCTGAAGGGGTCCAGAAAACCCTCTTTGATCAGTGCTCGAAGAGCACTCCCTCTTCTTGTAAATGAAGATTATTTCATGGAACATCAAGGGGCTAAATAATTTACACAAACAAGACCTCTTGAAGAATTTGGTGTAGGATCATAAGCTAAATATCTTGTTGATTCAAGAGACAAAAATGAAAATTGATAAGTTGGAAGCTTTGAAGTCTCTCTTTTTCAAGGATTGCGGCTTTCATCAAATGAGCTCTGAGGGAGATTTGGGTGGTATTGCTACATTTTGGAATGTGAGATTAATCAAAGGTGTTCCAATTACAGATGGATTTAATCATGTGGAGACTACGTTTGTTTAGATTAGGGACTCTTATATGTGGGTCATCTCCAATGTGTATGCCCCTAATCAAAAGAGGGCTAGGAAGAAGCTATGGGATGACCTAGGGGATTTGAGGCTTAGATTTTTGGATTGCCCTTGGCACGTGATGGGAGATTTCAACACTCCTCTTTGTGATAATGAAAAGGTGGGTGGTTTGTAGGCCAATCTTGATAGCCATCTAGACTTGAGAATGTTCATTGATGACAATGCTCTTATTGACGCCAATATGATTGGGGCTAAGTATACTTGGTCTAATAGGTGGGTTGGTACAGAGAATATTCAAGTAAGATTGGATAGATCTTTGGCTTCAATGACCTATTTTGTGGATTTTTCTTGTTCCCTCTCCTCAATCACGAGAAGTGGTTCTAACCATTTCCCCATCTCCTTTGTCGCTGACAAGTTTGGAGGTAAAAAATGCTTCCACTTTAGATTCGAATCTATGTGGCTTAGGGACCCCAGATTTTTGGACTGCATTAAGGATTAGTGGAAAGTTAAAATTGATGGTTGTGTGATGTTCAAATTAGCCAAAAAATTGACCTTTGTTAAGAAAAATATTAAGAAATGGAATAGAGATTCATTTGGTCATATTTTTGAGTCTAAATCCTTGGTTCTTCGAAGATTAAATGATATCCCAAATGATATTCAGATCAAGGGTCTATTGGAGGATCTCCACCTATAGGAGGATAACTTGCTTGCTCAGTTGCATGACATTGTGGCAAAGGAGGAAGATTTTTTGTGGAAAAGATCACACACTATCTAGTTAAAATCTGGATATCGTAATTCAAAGTTCTTCCATCTTATGACCCTTAGGCATACATTGTCTAATAGGATTTCTTAAATTTCAGTTGATGGGGTGCTATTGGAAGACGAGGTGGAAATTAGGAGGGCAATTGCTAGCTTCTTCGAGAATATGCTTAAGGATGACCTTTTGTGGGACCAGGATAGGGTGGAGGCTTCTTTGGAGGTCATCCCCAACCTTGTCTTTGATGATTTGAACAAGTTGCTTATGGCCATTCCCTCTACGTCGGAAATCAAAGATGTAGTTTTCTCTTTTGAAGGAAATAAGGCCCTTGGGCTGGATGGCTTTCCATTTATATTCTTTCAATTGTGTTGAGAAATTATTGCAGATGATGTTATTAATGCCAATAAGGAGTTCTTTGGGTCCAAAAAGTTACTTAGAGAATTGAATGCAACCTTCATTGTCCCGATTCTCAAATCTACGGATGCTAATAGCTTTTGTGAGTACCATCCCATTAGTCTCTGTAATTTTGTGTATAAAATATTTTCTTGAAGCTTCTTGCTTCTAAACTTTAGAAGTGTCTCCCGAACTTGATCTCAGTTAAAAAAAGTGGTTTTTTCAAGGGTCATCAGATTTTTGACTCTATTGTAATGGTTCATGAAATTTCCCAATCTATTAATATTTCAAAGAAATTGGAGTTCTTCCTTAAGTTGGATCTTCTGAAAGCTGATGATAGGATTAACTGGATATTTATAATGGAAGTTTTGGGTTGTTTTAGTTTATGTAGGAAGTTTATTCAGCTTGTTGAACAACTTGTCTCTACTCCCTCATTTGTTGTTATTGTGAATGGATCCCCTTCCCCTTTTTTTTGGAGCTCTCGAGGGCTGCAGTAGGGTGATCCAATTTCCCCATTTCTTTTCATTCTGATGGTGGAGGCTTTGGGGATAAATATTCATAAGGCCTTGGAAGATGAGGCTCTGAAAGATCTCTCTCCTTCTTCGACATGTGCTCTTTTTACCCACCAAAAAATTGTGGATGACACTATGATGATGGGTGAATCCTCTGTTTGTGAAGTCAAAACTATGAAGGGCTTGATTGAGGATTATGAGAGGGCTTCTGGTCAACATATCAATTTGTCGAAGTGTTAAATTTTACTCTTTAATACACCTAAATTTTTACAGTTGAAGCTTTCCATGATCTTGTCATGTAATAGGGGTGACCTCCTATCCACCTACTTGGGCCTCCCTTTGTGTATCTCAAAGATCCCAGAATCCTTTTGGTTGGGCCTGCTGGACAAGTTTAGTAGAAAGTTGGTTGGTTGGAAGGGGGCATTGCTTAGCCAAGCTGGGAAATTATAGCTAATTATGTCTACTTTTCAAAATATTCCTATGTATGCTATGAGTATATTTAGAATTCCTGTCAAATTCAAAGATAAGATGGAATAAATTATGAGAAGATTTATGTGGTCTGGTGTTGAAACCAAAGCTAGAATTACTCTTATGGCTTGGGAATTAGTTTGTAAACCAAAGAAGTGGGGTGGTCTTGGCATTAGAAACCTTAAAGCCTTTAATAAGGCTCTTGTTTTGAAGAATGTTTGGAGGCTCCTTAATGGTGAAGCAGGCTGGGCTTCAATGGCCCATAATAAGTATTTGCATGGTCTTGAGAGATCTTGGAATATGTTAACTATTGATGATATTTCAGCTGGTTCTTAATTTTGGAGGAGTATTTCTCCATGTAAGGAGTTGATTGTTGATGGTGTTAAATGGTTGATGGTAATCAAATTCTCTTTTGGGAAGATACATTGTGTGGTGAGAATCCGTTGATCAGTCTTCATTGGGCCATCCCCATTGTTTTGATGTGTAAAAGGTTTTTTGGCTGTTGGGTGGTTGATTATATCCATAATGGGGAATGGAGAAATTTCTAGGACTGGGACCCGTTGTTTAAGGTTCTACAAGATTTCTTAAGAGTGGTTCGTATCACCACTTTTCCTAGGCTGATAGAGTTGTTTGGACCTATTGTGCTAAGGGTTACTTTTTTGTTGCTTCTACCCTTAGCAAGTTGATGGAAAGGCCTACCTCTATTCCTTTTTGAGAAAACTTATGGAACAAGAAGCTGGTTCCCAAAGTAAATTTTTTCCTTTGGCTTCTCACGCAAACTAAAATTTTAACATAGGATAATCTATGTAAAAGAGGCTTTTCTCTTCCTAATAGATGTGTTCTTTATGAGCATGATGCTACGAGTGCATTCCATATTTTCATTGGATGTAAGTTCTCCTCCTTGATTTGGAGTGAATTTCTTGGTGTTTGGAATTTGGTGTGGGTTTTTTCAGAGTCCCTGGAAACTTTGTTGAATAATGGAGATACTCGTCCACTTCTATTCTCTATGGACTTTGGGATCCTATGGCCCTACACATTGCTCGGGGTATTTGGAAAGAACGAAAGAATAAAATCTTTCAGGATTCTAAGATTGAAGCTGGAAAACTTTTCTTTAAAGTTTGTAGGGCGATTTTGGAAAATTTTTCCATTTGTTTTCTTGAAGCTCCCCATTGTGACCCTGCTCTATGCCTGACTGGCTATCATATTTTCATGATATCTACCTAGAAGATTCCTTCTATTCCTGCCATAAAATTGAATTTGAGTTTGAATGAGAGATTAAATACCAAGTGGAAACCACCTCCTCAGGGGTGGGTTAAAGTTAATTTTGACAGGGCAACGAAGGGGAACCCCAAGCCTACATGATGTGGGTGGTGTTGAGGAATGAGGATGAAAAATTCTTAGGTGCAGTGGAACTCCTATTGGGAATTTAGACCAATCACCATGTCGAGGCGCAAGCTGCATATGCAAGTATAAAATTTGCGATGGACAAAGGGTATTCCAAATTATGGGTCGAAGGTTACTCCTTAAATACTATTAATTACCTTTGTGGAACCCATGTGTCCAGCTAGAATGTGGAGCATCTAATTAAAGATAGTATAATGATGTTAAGTGTGTTTGATGAGACTCGTGTATCACACATTTTTCAAGAGGGCAACTCTTTGACAAATTTTTTTTCCAATGAGGCTGACAGATATAATGAATCTCAAACATGGGAGGGGGGATTGATCATTCTTGAGATAGCTAGGAGTTTAATGCAGAATGATGGCGTGGGATGAATTCTAGAGGTGGAGGCATTTATGCCATAGTAATTTGGTCTGACTCACATGTATTTTGTGTCTTTACCAGATAGCTGGCTTTTTTCCTAACAATTTTTGCAAGGGTTTTTTCTGTTTGGTGTCTGCTAAAATGGGTGGTGATAGAAGCATAATAAAGTCACATGCTTGCACAGGCTTGAGGAAGAAGAAAAAACTATGGAAGATTTTTTGCCATGGAAACTTTAAGTTGTTTCTCAAACGTCTTTGGGAATGACTCAAATGTGTCAGTGGAATTTGTTTCTTGCTGGCATAATAGGAAGCTTAAAATAAAGGGTCTAGAGGTGGAGGTGAATGAGGAGTTGATTGTTGTTGTGACGGGGATGTCGATGGTAGGACACAAGTTTTTTAAGGACAAGAAAAGTAACGAGGATGCGATGGCTCAATTCTTTAAGGATGATGAGCGAAAGAAGTTGGTGAAAATGGAGAGCTGGGGATATAAGAAAAAGTCGCTTAAGAAAATTTGGGCAGAGGTGGATGAGGTAATAATTCAGTATGTGGTGTTGGAAGGAAGGTTTACTACAATTTTGGGTCACCACTTCACTCTCCTAATTCACTTTAGACACGGGTTGTATGTCTCTTTCCATTTTTTCTTGCTTTCGCCTATGGAAATTTTGATGTATGCCCATTTAAAATATAGAAAGACCTTGGTCCTCCATGAGGGTCTCATTATTTTGATTATGGGGCATGCCAAATCTCTCATCCCTGACCCTACCATTTTGGGTAAGGAAAATACTCTGAGTGATGGTTCAAAATCCTCTGGCTCAAATACCAACAATGAAGAAGATGATGAATGGGATGAAGAGGAGGAGGCAAGCCCTCAATCTCATGATGCCACCTCTTCCAAAAAGAGAAAGAAGATTTGTCCTAAAATTAGTTGTGTGCCTAAGTGCACCTTTCTCTTTGATAGTGAGGATACAAAGGTGGGGTCAAAATATTCATCTCCCAGGAAGGTGGAGTTGGCTGTTGGCCAAGGTGAGAATGATGTTGGTGGCAAGGAGGGTTTGCAAGAGAATGTGCCCAAGTCGGAGGCTAAGGACCAACCAAGTATATCGTCCATTCAGATTACTAAGTTAAAGAACTAGGTTTCTAATGTTCTGGTGAAGGATGCCAAGGTGTTAGATGAGGAGAAGGCTACTGGTGATAATGTGGGGAATATTGAGGACTCTTTTTCATAAAACATACTTGATGATGCAATGCAGGCTAAGACTAAGGGTCAAGGCAAAGATGACCTTGAGAGGATGAACACTAAGGTGGAGCCCTTGAAGGTAGACCCCCTCTCTGAGGATTTTTCTTATTTAAATGATGAATTTTCCTTAATGTTTCAGTTGCTGGATATGGCTAGGGCTGGGGCCACAGGTACTTTTAAAATAGCTAAGTGGACTCTTCAGGAGTTCAATAAAGTGAATATTAAAATTAGGGGTTTGAAGGAGAACCTGAAGAATGTGCCAAAAAATTATGTTTTAACCATTCTTATTATTAGGATTGTGGACATTGAAGGTTCGCTATAGGATTTCAAATCTTGGTGTAATGAATGATTGGATGGGTTGGAAGAAAAGGTTTCAAGCACCAATGCAAACATCAAAAATTTGCTACAAGCATGCCATATCTCTGTGAAAAATAGTGTAGAATCCCTAGAGGTCCTATTTAAAAATATCAGTGATTTAAGAGAGGACCAATTGTACTTCTTTGAGCTATGTAGAAGGACAATATGGCTAAAGGAAAAGGAAAGAAGGGTGTGAAATATGACACTAAAGGCCCTAGTTTTAAAGGATTTGATGATTGGAAAAGATCTTTCGAAGTCGAGAAGAAGGATTTTCTGGAAATGATTGACTTGCACAAGAGCCAAGAGCTTGAGGTGGCCAACACCTTAAGCAACATGAATTAGTGGTAGCTTTGTTGTTTTTTCTCTGTTGGTTTGTAGGTGGTCTTCTATTCTTTTGTTGTTTTGTCGCTACTGAGTGTTGTTGTTGGTTCACTGTTGTTTCTCTTGTTCAACACTTTGTTTGCCTTAGTTTATTTTTCGTTGGTTTGCTGCTGGTACTCTATGGCCCATATTTTTAGCAATTTTTTGTTTTATCTTTTGTAAAGGGGTTTTGGTCCCTTCAAAACCTATTTTTCCTACTTAATCAAAACATATTTGAGAGGCCTAGACCAAAATTCAAGAAGTATCCAATGAAAATATTTGATAATGACCCCAATGGTGCCTTCTCAAAGATTCCATATAGGGTTTTACCTACAAAAGATACTAGGGTTTACATACATGGAAAATTGGAAGAGTATAATCACCTAAGAATCATAGAACTTTGGACCAATGAGCCTACTATAAGTAACCACCCGGTGAAACTTGAATATATTAACCTAGTGCGAAAAAGCTAGATGTTTGGAATTAGTTTCCTAATTACAGTAGTGATGTTGATGCTAAGTATGTAAGGCTAGCACTAAGCAAGCTACATGAAAAATTTATATGGACTGATATGGAAGAGTATAATCACCTAAGAATCATAGAACTTTGGACCAATGAGCCTACTATAAGTAACCACCCGGTGAAACTTGAATATATTAACCTAGTGCGAAAAAGCTAGATGTTTGGAATTAGTTTCCTAATTACAGTAGTGATGTTGATGCTAAGTATGTAAGGCTAGCACTAAGCAAGCTACATGAAAAATTTATATGGACTGATATGCCTGGACTACTAACCAAGGAATTGATCAAGGCTATTACAAGATTGTGTGATACCGGACCTATACTGGTACTTAAGTCAATAAAGAAAAAATTTGTTATGGAACTCACTCATGCCACCTATGATAAAAGGGCTTTGATAACTAAACCATTCCAGAATCCTATTGTGAAATATGCTTCTATGATGATGGGTCACAAGATCTACTTCACAAACATGGAAAATTCTATCTCAAATATAGATATCCATGTTGCACATGAAATGGTGGTGAATGGAAATGATTTTGACTTGTGTGAGTTGCTCCGACAACAACTTCTTGAGAATCTGAAGTTAACTAGAGGAAAGAAATATGCATTCAAGTTTGGAACTTTGGTAGTGTGTTTATTTTTTTACTTCTTGAAAGAGCTTCCTAGACTAAAATGTGTTGTATGGTATAGGAATAGACTAGTAGCACATCAAATTATTGATTACATGCACAACTTAGGTAGCTTGCAAGCTCAGGATGATGCTTTGACTGCATTCTTTGTAGTTTTTCAAAATAATATGCATGAAAGTGAGAATTATCTAAAAACTTGTAGAGAAACATGCAAAGGAAATTTCTTTTCTTATTACAACTGTTGAGTGTATCATTGAGGCTATTGAACCAAAAATGGTGTGGATTGAGCCTCTTGGAAATGAAGTTTTTGAAAATGAAGTTGAAGGATATGTGGATTTGTTGCTCAAAATTCATAAGGACCCCTCTCAACCAAGACATGGGACATATGAAGAAAAATAATTAGAGGTGCATTTGGAGTTGGAGAAACTAGAAATAAAAAAGAGTCCAAGTAAATTAGTAGAGGAATGGGCTAGAAAGGAAGGTTATACAAAAGAATAAAACAAGGAGGCCATAGAAAGAGAAGCTAGGAAGGTAGGTGAGACCTCCAGACCCAAGAGATCAAGAAGAACAACTTCCACCCTTACCTCTGCATTGCCTAAGTCCTCCAAAGCTACTACAAAATGAAAAAAGGTGGAACCTAGTGCTTTGATAATTGAAGAAGTCATTGCACCCACTAGACCTAGTACAAGGACAATTAAGAGAAATAATGTGCCTTTGGTAGCAATCGTTGCTACCTCCACAAGAAGAAAGAAACAAAAGGTGTTCATGGAAAATAATCTAAGTGTTTTTGTTGAAGAAGAGATTGAGCTTGGGCTAGAACATGAAGAAAAACTCGCAAGAAAGAGAAGATGTAGTGCTACTACATGTAGTGAAGGTGCTTCACAAGAGGAAAGCACCAAAGCTAAAAATAAAAAGGTTGAAATTTTTGAAACTTCAAAAGAAGAAGAAACAGAAAGAGAAAAATAATCATTCACTGTACATATCATAAGAAGCTTGAGAAGAAGGAAATGAAAACCGAGGAAGGCCCTTTGGAGCAAAAGAAAAGGAAGGAGAAAAAGAATCCTCTGGCAATGGCTTGTACTCCTTTTAAGGTAGATGTTTTAGGTAATAATATGTTACATTATGAAAATATGTTAGAAGACACTACAAAATTGTATGAAGAAATGGGTGAAGCAAATAGGAATACAATTATTGAAGCTATTATTTAGTACATTTTTGTTTTAGAGGCCGACATGAATAACATCAAGAAGAAGGTTCTTAAAGTTGTGTGGGATTCCTTGATAGAAAGAAGGCATGAAGCTATTCAAGTAGAGCATATAATGAAATTTGATGCCTTAGAGGAAATTGGATCCTCCTTATATGAGGATGAAAAAGCTACCTTGATAGAAGTGTATACTAAGGAATTCAGAATCAAATAAAGAGTTACTATTCTTATGGGGAGAGAAAAGGATCAAGTGGACAATTTGAAGTAGGAAATAGTAAAGACTGTTAAGGACATCGCTGAGAAATTTGGGATGATAATTGCTTCCACATCTAGTACTACTCATGAGGAGGAGAATGATAAGGAAAAGGTCATTGATGCAAAGGAAAATATTCCTCCTAATACAAATCTACTAGTATTCAAAGAGGTCTTGGAAGAGAAGGAAGTAGATGATCATACAGTCGAAGAAACACCATTTTTTGATGACTTAAATAATGTGCTATCCTCACCACCATCGGTAGATGAAACACATTCTTCCCCAAAGACTTCTGCTCCTTCGAAAGATACTGGCAAACCCACCGGTAGTGATGAAAACTAGAGTGTAGAGCAAGAAAAAGAAAAGAATGATGCAAATGGTACTAAGGACCACTTTGATAAACAAAATGAAGATGTAGGTAAAAGAAATGAAGATAACAAAAATGAGAATGGAGAAGAAGAATAGGGAGAAAAAGAAGAGAACAATAAGAAAGATGACGATGATAAGGAGGATGAAGATAAAGATATGTAAAAGGAAAATGACTCTGGTGAAAAGGAGAAAGAAAAGAATGAAGAAGAAGCACAAAAGACAATGGATCTACCCAAGCCCTCTAAAGAATCTTCCAATAATCCTCTCCCTTAATCTCCACCTCCTCCCTAGACATATGATCCAATGTCTAGGTGGTAGAATCCTCATTGATCATTTTGTTCAATTTTGAGAAGTGACTAGGGGATTCAACAAACTCGTCCATTTCCTCAATAGTGTCTTGCCTTTTGCACATCCTGTTGTCGCCAGTCTACTTTGAGCTACTAGATATCTATTAACTAGCACCTCTTTCTTGTTTTTAATTAACCTATGAGACATTTTAACATTGGTTTTCTCCATCCTAATATACACACTCACCGCCACCATAGTATCACCTTTAGAATATCTATCCACAAGGCTCCCTCCATTGTTGTCCATGATTGGAATCTTGACACAACACAGGTTATCCTTTCTACCCTTGGTTTTGGTCGTCAGTTTGTTGTCTTTCTTGGCATGGATATTTTTTAATTCACAAATCTTGATAGTTTCCTTAGAATGGGCTAACCCCACCCCCTTATTTTTGGCCAAGGTTTTGGGTTTAGGAACATCTTTGGGTTCACAGTCCTTAGGGGGTCCTACAAAATTAGTAAGGGAATGTTTTTCAGGAGATAGTTCCTGCTCTTCCACATGGACAATTGATATAGGTTTGGGGGGGTAAAGTGCCAAATGAAAATGGTAGAGCCTAAGTATCAGGCCTTGTTGTAAAGGAAGAGGTGACAACTTATCAGGTTTGAAAGCAATAGATTCAAGGGTTTCCTTAATTGAGGTTTCCAAGGAAGAAAGTAGAAAAAAGGAAAGCTTATAAGCATTTTGTGCTTGATATGGTTAAGTAATGGAAAATGGTAGAAATATAAGACTTTAAATCTCCTGTCTAAAGTAACATACTTCATGATAGCTAAGGAAACTTGATCCCATGGTTTTGGTAGCATCTCCCTTTTAAAATCCAAGTGCTTCTCGATGAGCTTCTCATTATCCCAAAAGAAAGTATTGAGGCTCTCTAAATATTTCACTTAGTGTGCTTCCTGAGTTTCTGACCAGTGTAGGATAGGCCCCTCATCTTGTCGATAACCTCCTCATTAACTTCAAAGGACATTCCACCAATAGTGACTCTCCTGTCACTCCAAGAACTAGCAAATTGCACTGATGTCTTCTCATTGTGACCCACCAAGCTCTTAATTAGAGGTGAAATTCCTCCCTTGACACAAATATGCCACATGACAGGTTCTTTGAAAAATTCATCACAAGAACCAAGCTCAGTCTAAACCCTATCACCTCCCATCTCTTCATAGTGAACAATGAAACTTACCTAAAGAACCAAAGTTAGAAATTTTTCAAAATGGTAATAGATAAACTTTACCACCCATATATTGCAATCACCAAACCAAAAAAGAGAATCATGCCTAATTAAGGATTTTGAATATTCACACGAGTCGGTGGTCATTTCCAAGAAAATTATGATCGCAGGGCCATAATAAACCTTCCTTAAGTACATCGAGCTTCAAATAAAAGCGATGATAAATTTGATCATATCATTATTAGCCAAAAGTTTGGAGATAACTTTTTCTATACACACATTCCTAAAAATTATGGTCATGGGGCCATAATAATTTTTTTTTAAGTACATCAAACTTAAGCCAAAAGCCATGATAACCTTGATCATGTAATAATTAGCCAAAAAATTGAAGATACACTTGGCCTTACACAAATTCCTAAGGGCGTGATTTGAATTGTTTTAATTTTGAAAAGACTACCCATAAATATTTTGAAGAACCCATCCATTCACCACCATCACTTCAAAACACTACCCCACTTCCCGCATGTTCCTCTCCACATCATCCTTCTTGTTTCACATCATCAAAGGCCCAAAGGTATAGAGCCACATGTACTTGCCAAGATTAGAAAAGTTGTCTACCATCATTAATGGTTTCATTTTTTTTTCTTCATCTAGGATAAATCCTTGTATATTCGCAGGGAGAGCTCCAAGTCTTCTCCAATATTTGGATAGGGTCCATGAAGAATCAAGGTTGGCCAAAGCATTTTCCACTTGATTTCCCTCATGAAATATGTGAGTCAAACTCTTTATTTGTAGTTTAGAAATCAAATAATTTATGGCCAAAAGTATGTCTTTGATACTCCATCCATGACAAAGACCATAATTAATAAAGTCAATCTCTGTCCTAGAGTCACCTTCTATATGCAGTTTTTTTATACCTAGAGTACAATAGTTTCAATGCCCTTGAGCAACGCTCTAGCCTTTGTTGTCAAAGAAGTCTGTATTCCAATACCACCAACATACCCTACCACTAAATTTCCCTTAGAGTCTGTGATAATGCCTCCAATACTAGCCATCCCCAAGTTCCCTTTTTCTGCCCCATCAAAATTAAGTTTGTGCCAACTAGTATTTGGGGGTTTCCAAACCATGTTTAGTCTAGCTAGAGATTTAGAGTTATCAAAAGAGTTGATCTCCAAATTTTTTCTCCATGAACTTGCCATGTTGATCTCCCAAGCAATAAGAGATTTGTTCAGGGGTTTTTAGTCATATAAGGAGAAATTCTTTGAAAAAAGTATGAAAACAATGCCAAAGACCTCCTTAGGGATTTTTTCAATATCTCTAAATATTCGATTGTTCCTTCCTTTCCATAAACACTAGCCAAAGATGGGAGGAATTCGAAGAAGTTAATTTTTGGTGTTAAATGTCTATTCCAAACCTTTTTCCAAACTCTTCTCTCAATTCCCTATTCTGAAAAAAAACCATTACCTAATTTAATAGAGGTTTCCCTTGTGATCCTTGAACCAATAGAAAGCATCCTCCATATTTGAGATGGGAATTATAGTTAGGGATCTAGGTTGTCCTATAGGGACCTAGACAAAGGCCTTAATTCTAGGGAGAGGTGGAAAGACAATTCTAAAATTTTCCACTTCCTAGAACCATAAAGACCACATAGGTAGTCACTAATATTTATGCCAAAATGCAGCTTCGTAGGCCCCATCAAATCCTTGAAGTTAGATTGGGAAAGGGGCATTTCAATAAGCTAGAGGTCCTCCTAAAAACTAATGCTATTGCCATCCCCTAACTTCCATCTCAGTTCGAAGTATAATTTTTTTTTGATCTTATAGATATTATTCCAAACCAAAGAACCACTAGGGTGTTCCTTTGAGAGACACCTAATTCGGGGGTAGTTGTTGAGGTACTTAGCATTCATTATCCTACACCAATCCTTCTTGTTTATTAAATGATCCCATCTAACTTTAGCAAGAAAAGCTTTATTGGTAGGTTGTATTTTCCTTATACCAATCCCCTACTAGATTTAGGAAGGCATACCTTGTCCCGACTAATAAAAGCCAACTCCTTTTGCTACTTTGTACTAGACCAAAGGAAGTTCCTTTGGATTTTTTCAATTTTTTATGCTATGTATCTAGGAATTTTAAATATAGATAGGAAATAAATCAAGATCCCTTGGAGGGAAGCAGTAAGGAGTTGTAGCTTACCAACATAACTGAGGATTGAGCCCTTCCAGTTAGCTAGTTTCCTTTGGACATGCTCAAGGACAAAATTCCAAAAGGTGGGAGTAACTTCTTTAATAGTAAGAGGAAGACCCAGGTACATTGAAGGAAGGGACACACTCACACATCCTAGAACAATAGTCACCCGCTTCTGTAGAGTAGGAGTGTTGTTAAAGAAATAAATCATGCTCTTGTTGTAATTTATACATTGGACCAAACAAGCAACATACTTGTTAAGGCAATTTCTCCATTTCCTAGCTTCCCTAACTGAATCTTTTCCAAGCAAGATGGTATCATCAACAAACAGTTGTATGATAGTCAGATCTAGGGTGGTGGTGAGTTTATCTCCCTTAATAGATCCATCCAACAACATTCTATACACATTCATGTTAAGAACATCAACAACCATTATGAATAGGTATGGAGACAAAGGATCACCCTATCTAATACCTCTCCCAACATCAAAAAAACCCATGGGGAACCCCATTAACCAAAACATAATATTTGACAGTTGTAGTACATTCCAAAATGAGGTTAATCACACTTTGATTGAAACAAATCTTAGCTTAAGACTTTGGGTAGAAAAATCCATAAGAGTTTTTCATATGCCTTTGATATGTCAAGTTTAAAATCCATACTAGCATTGTTACATTTGTCCATGGAGTGAAATTTTTTGTGAGTGGCAATAGCAACATCCATTATATGATAGCTCAGGACAAAGACTTCTTGGCTTGGACTAATCATTTTTTCCAAGTAAGTTTTCAGGCGGTTCACTGGAATTTTGGAGATGTTATAAATGGTATTATAAAGGTTGATAGGCTGAAAGTTGACCATGGTTTGAGGGTCATCATTTTTGGGAATGAGAGGAAGGAAGCTGTGATTCAATTGTTTGAGAAATTTTCTCAATTTTAAAAAATCCTTAGCCACGAGAAATAGTTCTCACCAATAATGTCCCAAAAAACCTAGAAGAAAGTCGAGGGCTAACCACCAAGTCCCAGAGCCTTGTAGGAACCCATACTGAGAAAAAAAAGACTTGCTTCCTTTGGAGTGATAGCTCCAAGAATATTATCATTATGATCACATGATAGAGAGGCTATAATGGGGTCCAACAATAGGTCTTCCAAAGGAAAGTTTCGGACCATAATAGGTCCAGATAAGGCACGTTTGAAGTAACTAGAGGCCAATAGACCAATGTGTGTTAAGGTAGTAACTTCAACACCTAACTCATCTTTCATATTTTTTGTTTGATTCCTTTTCTTATGTTTGAGGGCCGAAACATAGAATAAAGAAGTTTTCCTATCACCCTCTTTCAACCATTGAACTCTGGATTTTTGCTTCCAAAATATCTCCTCTTTTTTCAATATTTTTTCCCATTCCATGAATTCATCTCTTTCTCGCTGAAAATATGAGGACTAACATCTCCCTCCTCCATCCTTTTCCGTTTCATCCTAATATTATTAGGGATCACCCTTTTCTAATGAAAAAAATCTCCAAACACTACTTCTTCCAACCTTTAACCATGTTTTTAATATACTTGAGTTTATGGAATACCCTAAACATGGGGGAGCCATGTACATGGATATTCCACCAATCAGTAATTTTTTCCTTGAAGTCCGGGTGGAAATTCCACATGATCTCAAACCAGAAGGGAAAAGGACCAACAATAGAGTGATCATTCGTGACTAATAGTAGACGTTTATGGTCTAAGATCGTCTGAGGCAAAGCCTACAAATTGGAGTTAAGTCCATCCAATGGGGAGAGAAATATAATCTATCAAGTCTAACCTGGATAAGATTATTCCCCATACATCTATTAGTCCAAGTGAAATCCTAGCCATGTAAGTCAATGTCCACTAGCCTCGTATTGCTTAGAAAATTAGCTAATTCAATCATACTATCTGAGTAGTCAGTCAAATCTCTACTCTTTTTCAAAGGGTATAAAGGAGAGTTGAAGTCTCAAGCTACCAACCAACATGCCCCTTTGTTACACTAAATCTAGTTAGTGAGATCCCGCCAAAGGGGTTTCCTCTACATTCTTTATATAGGGAGCATATATGTTAATAAAAAACCAAGAACAAGTAGAGTTAGAGAAATGGATCCCCACATTGTTCCTACTTTGGAATATTTTAAAACCCATTAGTTTATTAGGATCCCACATTATAGAAAACCCACTTGAAGCCCCATCCCCATCACAGAGGAATAAAGAGTGTTCGGCCAAATGTACCTAGCAATGTTTTCAAAGTTTTTTTTTTTCATTTTAATTTATCGTAAAAACAATACATCTATCTTTTGTTTCCACACATAATTATTTAGCGCCAGCTGTTTGTGGGGGATATTTATCCCTCTCACATTATAGGACATGAATTTCATTTAGAAAATTTCTTTGAGAACACTTCCAATGTCATCTACTTCCCAATAGAAATATCTTTGGTTGTCTCCCTATTTTTGGTTTGTCTCTGGTTGGGTCTTCTAGGTTCAGAATTCCCCCTACATTTACTTTCTTTTGTTTACCCTTTTTGGAGTTTTCCAACCTGCATCTTCATTGGTTTGTCCTTGTGATTGGGCAGCTGTATCTGTCAGTTCAGATCTAACATATTTCTTATCAATAACCACACTCAACATTTCTCCCTCTTCTACATCCTTTATCAAATCTTGATTAGGGGAAATAACCCTTTCCAATTCTACCAACGAAGCCACTAGGGCCTCTGAAACACAATGTAACTTTGGAGAAGACTTTGCCACAAAAGCATTGCAAGGAGAAGACCCACAAAAATCTAAAGCAAAGTCTTTATAAACCTTCTCCACAATAAGAACCTCAGGGACCATCAGAATAGAAGGCCCAAACTTGGTTGGGGAGTCAATGATATTAAGGAGGTTAGACTGGAAATGATAGCTATTAGTGAGGCCATCCATTGGGGGTTCACTGGGATTGGTGTTATGTTTTATTGTGGACTTACAGTTCAAAATAATATTCCCAGGTTTAACACATTTTTGGAAATAAACCACATCATTTTCATAGAAAATCTGTTGATTCCACTACCCAAATTTAGAGTGCAACGTCACAGAGTTGGTTAAATACTTGTTAATATCAATACTAACACAAAATCGAGCAAACACTAACCTGGATTTCATTCGGGTGATGGTGTCCACTGTGATGAAGTGACCCATCGAGTCATAAATGCTTTGGAACACAAAATCATCCTAATATTTGAGAGGTAGTCTAGGTAGACGAACCAACACAGGGGCCAATTTTTTTAGATCAACAACAAGGTCAAAGCTAGGTTTCTAGCAGCACAAAGACATGCCATGTTTCCCATAAACCTAGGGACTCAAAGAAAGAACGAATAAAATATCTTCAATGGTCATGAAATTTGAATAGGAATAGCCCACCAGCCATGGCACAAAAATCCACACTACCCTTAAGATTCCATTTAGCATTTGACCATCTTCTCATGATATCCACAGTAGGGTAAAAAGAAAAAAAATTCTCACCATCGAGTTCTCCATGGATGAAACAATCCTATCACTTATGGTTTCAAGGATAGAAAAAGTAGTACAAAAGAGAAAATCACCACATATAGAAGAGGATGAGATAAATTTGTGGTTGGACTCAAGTTAAGTAGTATATTCTTCCAACCTTTCAATTTTGGAGTGATAGTGGTCACTAGCTTATCTTTAGCAGTCAGAATCATAATCACAAATTCTACAACAACAAACAACATTGACGAGTCCCCCAAGGATGTCAGAGAAGCATGTGTTGGGGAAATAACTCGGTTAGAGGAGGAAATGGGAGGGGGATCATGGGATAATCCTAAAACGACATCCACCATGTGCATCGACAATTCAAACCAGGGGACCAGGAGAGAGGAGCAAGAAACGTTTTTGGAAAAATGTTATCAATACATGGGATTATGTAATATGAAATTGTTAATTAGAAATATGTATTGTTTCTTTATCAATGCAATGGGATTTTGAAGTGGGATTATTTCAAATGTGCATCTTGTTATTTGAATTAGAAAAGAAAAATATTATTGCTTTTATGTTGGTTACATGAAATATTCACATGTTGGTTAAAACATAGGTAAAATCAAAGAGTAAAACATTGGGCTTGTTACAAAATTTACTATTAGAAAACACAAGAACCAAACACTATTTTTCTATTGTGGTATATCGAGCTTCATAGTCAATTGAGGTCTGAATAATTTAATAAATAGGGTGTTCTTTGCCACTTTCATCTTTTTGAGCCAATAATATTGCTAGAGCATGCATAGATGTTGATATGTAAAGAATGAATGGTTTTCCTTGTAGAGTAGTTTGGGGAGCATACTAATTAGCTAGTGAAGCATCCATGTGGTGGATGAAAAAGAAAACGGAGTTGGGTTAGATTTCCTTGAGGTTAACTTGGAATGGGTTTGTCACTATCTTTAGATAGAGGTGGTTGCCCCAACTTTACTTGAACCAAAAGCTTATGGATTTCTAAAATTTGAGTCAAGGAGAGTCTTCCTTGAACAAGTACTAGGAAAATTTCACCTTCCTTTTGAATTATGTCCCACAAAATCAAAAGGATGAGATATTTAGAATCAATTTTTTTATAATGGGATTAAATCCCCAAATCAGTGGAGAAGTGGAGGTATATGGTCCCACCACCATGGACTATGTGTACGAGAAGGCCATCAAACAAGAACAAAGGCTCAAGTCCATGGTAATTCATAGGGAGAAAAATAGGAAGAAGTTTAATTAGTCTCAGACTTCTTATCCTTTCAAAAGAAGAAATGATAGGCAGGACTACTGCAAGAAGGGTGACATGGGTACTTACAGGAACTACAATGAGTCTAGAGGGGATATAAGGAACAACAATAACAATAAAAGAGAGTTGGATAACTTTGGGAAGGTTGTAGAAAGATGAGGTCCTCAAGGATGATATTATTCATTTGGTGAACACCATTATGCAAGTAATTGTCTAAACAAAACTCAAGGTCCCCAACCATGAGGGAACCCTTTGCTCACCTAGAAAACTATTTTTCAATAGAGGATTCATGTAGCTTTGGAAAATTGTTGGAAAAAATACTAGATCATTCCCATTGAGACACTAGAATTATTTTTTGGAGTACCCATTTCAATTTTAATTCATACTGATGCTACGATTTTTTTGTTTCTCCTATAATTTTAAGTAAAATATTTAGAAGGGCTAGGTATATGGAAAAATCTTGGTTAGTTGAATATGCCAACCAGTCAAGAGCTCAAGTAGGGCAATGCTTGTTTGAGGCTAGGGTTGATTTTCCAAGTTTTTCGACAGAGATCAACCTTTATGTATCTCCCTTAGGGTTCTATGATGTCATCTTAGGAATAAATTGGTTATGGAGACACAGGGCCAAGGTGGATTTATTTTCCAATACAGTAGAATATCTAGATGACCTAGGGAATAAAGTTTTTCTACAAGGAACTCCTAGAGAGGTCAAGATAAGGTAGATATTCACCATGCAATTGAAAAGAGCTAAGCAATGAGGATTCCAAATATTTGTAGTTAGGATGGATAAAATAAAGGAATCCAAGGGAAATAATGAGTTCATCTTTCAAGATGACTTGATATTTTATGAGTCTCAAAAACTTCTAGGAGAAGAAAGCGAAGAGTCCATGGATTAGGATAGATCAAATATGGAGAAATATCCCTTTCTCCATAATTTTGAGGATGTGCTTCTAGAAAAATTTCCTAGACTACCTCCCAAAAGAGCCTTCAAACTTTCTATTGATATCATACTAGGATCAAACTCAATATCCAAGGCCCTTTACTAGATGAATACAACAAAGTTGATGGATCTAAAAGCTTAGTTACAAGAATTGTTAGAAAAAGGTTTGATAAGACCTATTGTATCACCTTGGGGAGTGTAGGTGATATTTTTCATGAAGAATCATGGTACATTGTGTTTATGCATAGATTACCTCATGCTTAACAAAGAAAAAATAAAAAACAAGTACCCTTTTCGACGTATAGATGATCTATTTGATCAAATGTGTGGAGAAACAATCTTATCAAAAATTTATTTATATATGGGATATCATGAATTGAGACTCAAGGATGAGGACATCCACAAAATGAATTTCAAAACTAGATATGGGCACTATGAGTTCATAGTTCTATCATTTGGATTGACAAATGCACTTGCAACATTCATGAACTTGATGAACAATGTATTCAAATACTATCTAGATAAGTTTGTTCTTGTCTTCCTCGATGGCATATTGATATATTTCAAGAATGAAGAAGATCGCCATAAGAATTCGTAATTTGTTTTGCAGCATCTAAGAGAGCACAATTTGTATGGGAAGTTATCTAACTGCACATTCTTCTAGAAAGAAGTACAATATGTAGGTCATATAATATTGGAAAAAGGAATTGTAGTGTTCACCCTACAAATATTAAAGTTGTCTTAGAATGGTTGGTACCAAAAATGTGCACGAAGTACATAGTTTCATGGGACTGGATGGATACTACAAGAAGTTTGTAGCCAATTTCTCAAGAATTTCCCATCCCATCACTCCTCTACAAATAAAGGGTAAAATTTTTGAATGGTAAAAAAATGTCAAGAGGCATTTGACTTATTGAAAGAGAAGTTGAATTTGACACCAATTTTGAAAGTGCCTGAACTAGGGGGGCAATTTGTCATCATCATTGATGCCTCGAGAGAAGGGTTGGGTGGAGTGCTTATGCAAGATGGTCAGGTTATTGCTTATGAGTCTAGGAAGTTGAAAAATTATGAGTAAAGTTATGTACCACATGATCTTGAGCTTGCAACCATTATATATGTGTTACATATGTGGTAGCATTTTCTATTAATAAAACCTTTTGAGCTAAGGTCAAACCATCAGGGCCTCAAGTATTTGTTTACCCAACCTCATTTAAATGCTCATCAAAGGCAATGGTTAGAGTTAATATCAAATTATGACTTTGAGATCAGTTACATCAAGGGAAAGGAAACCATGTTGTAGATGCTCTAAGTTGAAGAAGACATATTTTCTTAATGATCTTTGTTCAAACTGACTTCAAGAGTCAAGTGTTACAAAATTCCAGAGTAGACGAATATTATGAGCAAGTAAAAAGATCTCTAATGGACAACCCCCAGGATCCAAGGTATGGTGGATTTATTTTTGAGTCAGATGGACTACTAATATTGAAGGGAAGGATGTACATTTCAAACTCAAGAGATTTAATGAACATGGTATGGAAAGAGGTTCATTCTGCACCCTATTTGTGACATCTGGTAGTGAAAAATATTTTGGCTAATGTTAAAACACCATATTTTTGGAAAGGAATGAAGAGGGATGCTACAAGGTATGCAATAGAGTGCCTAGAATGCTAAAGGGTGAAAGAAAAACATCATCACCCAACATGACTACTATACTGGGTCATGAGATTCTAGAATGGAAATGCCAAATCATTAGTATGAATTTTGTACAAGGTCTCCCTATCTCTAGGAATAGGCATAATGCAATTTTGGTAGTGGTGGATGGACTCACCGAGGTAGCACATTTTATACTAGGGAATTTGACTGATGGAGCACCTGTCATAGCCCAAAAATTTATGCAAGAAGTTTTTAGATTACATGGTTTTCCTAAGAAGATTATCTCTAATAGGGATGCACGTATGACTTTGAGGTTTTGGAAAAACTTATTTACCTCACTAGGAACTCCATTGAACATAAGTTCATCGTATCATCTAGAGATAGATGTTTAGGTGAATAGAGTGAACAAAGTATTGGTGGATCTATTGGGAGTGTATTGCATGGATCAACAATACAAGTGGGGGGATTATCTTTCACTTGTAGAGTTTGCATTTAATAAATCCTATCATTTTTCAATTAATATGGCTCTATTTGAGGCATTGTACAAAATAAAGTTTTGAACTCTTATAAGTTGGGATAAGCTAGAAGATAGGATTAGCCTTGGACCATAAATACTTTCGAAAATAGAAGAACATGCTAGTTTGATCAAGAAAAGGCTAGCATAAGCTAATGATAGACATAAGAGTTATGTTGATGCCAAACATGTGCCCATACATTTTTCAAAAGGAGAAAAAGTTTTGCTAAGAGTCAAACCTCAAAAGAGTGCAATCAATTTTGGGAATTCATCCAAGTTAGCTCCATGTTATGTAGGCCCCTTTGAACTTCTTGAGGAGATTAACCCAGTTGCCTAAAAATTTTCTCTACCAACTGCTTTTGTTAGAATGTATAATTTATTTCATGTTTCCAACGCTAAGAAATATATTCTAGGAAATAATCATATAATTTATTGGAATGCACTTTAGGTTCAGGACCCAGGGGTGGTCATGATTGAGCCTCACAAGGTGCTCAAAACACACAGGATCCACCTATGTAATAGAGAGGTGTTCCATTGCAAGGTCTATTGGAACCAATATGCTAAGGAAAATGGCACATGGGAAGACTATCAAGAGATCAAGCAAAATTTTCATCTTTTATTTGAATTTGAAAACAAATATTGTAACTTTTAATTAACTCGATATATGTTATGGTACTTTAAATCATCGAGGACGATGATTCTTAAGGGGAGGAATATGTTACACCCCATATTTGATTTACAATTTACTTTTCACTTTATATTAAATGCAATGAGTATTTATGTGACTGTGAAGCTTTTAAAGATGAATGCTATGGTGAATTATATGTGATGTAATGGATTTATCTATTTAATTGAAATATTGATGACTATGCAATGATATAGATGTGATGTAAATGTTATGGCTAGCTATTTTTTTTTCTAAGTGGATATGTAGGAAGGATTTCACACCCTCCAAAGGGAGAGGGGGACTATCACCTGACTTGAGAGAAGGGTACATATAAGGACTAAATAGAAAAGCCATCTGAGTTCATTGTCTGTGCATAGGCTAGGTTTTGGATACTTAAAAAATGAGTAAGTTTTTATCTTAAGTCATGTCTCTTGGTTATGTTAACATAAGTTGAGTCGAGCTTAATTTCCTTATAGAAAGCTAAAGGATTATTAGTATTTATTTATTAACTTTTTAATCATTTGATATTATTATTATCAAAATTGAATTAGTATTGGTTCCATCATTATGATATTTGTATATAACAATGGTTGTGTATATATTACAGTATATGTGTATGCATTAAGATCAAATAGTTTCATTGTTTTAATATGAATATATATATGTATGGGTATGTATAAATACATACATACATATATATATACATAAAGGTAAATGAGCATATGTATATACGATTCAATGATAATTGATAATTAGTATATGTATACTCATACATATAATAAATATGTATATAACTATTTATATACATACAAGAATACATACATATATATTCTTTAAATAATAATTATTTATCATATCTTTTAAATATTGCAAAGAGGGGTGGGGGGCCTAGCTCGATTGGCTAAATATTTCCTATTGTAGGAGGTTGGTCACGAGGTCTAGTCTCCCCCACCCTTGTGGTATCGGAGGGTGTGTCGCGCCAGCGCCGCCGGTCATGTTAAAATTTTTACCAGGTGCATTGCAATTTATAGGGGGTCATGCTACTCGATTCTTGCAGTCTAATAAAATATATATATATATATATATATATTGCAAAGAAAATGTAATATGAATCAAAACTCTTTGAGAGGAAAATCCTCAATTGAAGGCTTATGATAATTGACATATTCTTGAGGCTTGAAAATCCATACTAAAGACGTTTCTAGAAGGTCATATGAAATAGCTAGATGTAAACTATTAGAAATACAAATAAGTTACAATTAATTAAGCAATGAAGTGGCCATAACAAAAGCCTCAATAAGGGAATGCAAAAGTTTATCAAGTTGGGAAATGTTTGAGGCATGAGCTTTAATAGAAAAAACCAATATATGTGATCCTTAAAATCCACAATGAAAATAGTAACATATGCATGTTGTTATGAAAACTCACGAGCCAATTAATAAGTAGTTTAAACAATAAATAATAATGAATATAAACAACCAAAAAGTGGCATATTGTTTTGTAGTTATGAAGTCTTGAACAGTTTTGAAAATTCATAAGTTGACCCCTTCAAAGTGGGTGACTAAGTCAACTTGTTGAATTTTTTTGCCAACAAAATCATAAGGTAGTTAAAAAGAAGTTTTAGTACCTATCCCTGAGGCAACTTCATCGACTTGTATATGAGGTCTTACAACCACATTGTGGAAAATATAAACCAACTCCATTGAGTTGATGGAGGCACAATTTAAATGTGGATGCTTAAGAATGTGTGGAGGAGATTTTATAGAGTGTTTTTAGCAGCCTTATATAGGTGTGGGGAGTAGAGACTTTAAGAATCTTTGTTCTACATTTTAATGATTCTAAGCTGATAATGTATTGTGGCATTTCAAAGAGCAGGTTGAGCCTCTTAAATAGGTAGTTATCAAATGAAAGGTGGTTTTATCTTTCATAAATGAGGCACCATATTGGGTAATAGTGGGAAACATTAAAGTGGAGTAGTTTTATCTATAAAAACCAGAAGCTTGCATTTTTTTGGGTTGGTTGCTAATCATAGTAAACAGGCACAATGTCTAAGTATAGTGTTCTTAAGTTTTTAGAGTTTGAATACTAGTTTAAAAATAGTGACAACAATTTAGTAGAGGTTTGATAATCTTTATCAAGCAAGTGGATAGCTATACTAAAAGTGAAGGATACTACATTGGAAAGCTAGAGGTCTCAAGAGGCAACTTGTTGCAGTCGATAGTTGGAACTACAAACATATTCTATTTGTTTTTCTAAATTAGTTATTTTCTTATAAATGAGTTTAAAATAATAATTTTATGTGGGTATGTGCAGGATCATCATGGAAAAAATAGGCCCTTAAGTGGCAATGAAAATTCTAAAAAATTAGAGTTAGGCAACTTGACGTAAAAATTTGAATAAGTTATCTATATTATTTCAAAAATATGTAAGAATAGAATCTGTGGAAAATTGAATGTAGTTTCTAAAATAATAGATTTATTTTTCTAAAAATAAATCTATTTGGTTAAAAATTGAAATTTCAATGTAGTAGTACTTAAATTTCAGGGAAAAAATAAGAAGTAGGTGTCTGTCTGACCACCCTAACCATAATAAAATGATAATATTTTTTTATAAGATTTTAGATATAAGTATATGACTCATGTTTGGATGTGATGCATATTTTTTTGTAATTTTTTTTTAATTAAATAATTAATTATGATTTTTCTATTACAATTTTAAAAAAATATAAAAACTTGTATGTCTAACCACCTTAACTTGGTCAAAACTTCATGAAATTCATTTTTTTTAATCCTATAGTATGCAAAGCATAAAATGTGACGTATGTTTTGGATTCAAAAAATGTGATACTGTTTAAGCTATATATGTTTTTCAATTAGGCTATCAATAAGGACTTTAGTCATAATTGTAATAGAAAATGAATAATAATTATTTATTAGATTCAAAGTAAAGTATAATTTATATTGGTGGAAAGCTTAGAAGCTCCTTTACAAACCCTTTTCATTTCATCAATTTTGGGTTAAAAAAAGTTGTCAGCCACATGGGCGAAGTCTGGAAAACAAGGTAAGTTATTAAACAAGTTTTTTGTGTTGACTTCTTAGGATTGGCAGGTCTGAACCAAATTCCTAAGAAAGCCCGAGCTTAATGCCTGGGCTTTAAATTTTGTGTCATCATATTGGATAGCGGATTCTGATTTGAATCCGATATCCGATATGTTTTAGATATGAGTTTAAAAAATGTTATGCAATTGATAATATATGATTTAAAAAATGCAATAAAGTTTATAATTTAATATATAATATACAATATAGTTTATAATGTAATATATAATATATAATTTATGATAATCTCTTACCAAATTATTTATTTAATATATAATATTATATTATTACGTATAATATTTAAATATTATTTAAATATTTTAGTTAATGTATAAATATTTAAATATATATTACTACTATATAAAATATTTAAATATTATCTCTTTCCCTCTCTCTCTCCATCTCTCTCTCCCAAGTCTCTCACTCAATCACTCCTATCTCTCTCCCCTCTCTCTCTCTCTCTTGTTCAACCCTAAGCCCCCTCTCTCTCCCTCTCTCCTTCGCTCCCTCCCATTCTCCCTCTCTCCTTCCCACTTTCCCTCTCCTTCTCTCACTCTCCCACTCTCCCTCTCCCTCAACCCTAAACTCTCTCTCTCTCTCTCTCTCTCTCTCACTCTCCCCTCTCCTTCTCCCTCCCTCTCCTTCTATCTCTCCCTCTCTCCCTCTCCCTCTCCCTCTCCCTCTGCCTCTCCCTCTCCCCCTCAACTCTAAACCCTCTCTCCCTCTCCCATTCTCCCTCTCCCTCCCTCCTCCTCCCTCCCTCTCTCTCTCTCTCTCTCTCTCCTCTCTCTCTCTCTCTCTCTCCTTCTCTCCTCTCCTCTCCTCTCCTCTCTCCTCTCTCCTTCTCTCCCTCTCTCTCCCTCTCTCCTCGACCCTAGGCTTCTAAACCCTCTCTCTCTCTCCCTATCCCTCTCACTCTACACCTCTCCCTCTCTTCCTCTCTCCCTCTCCCACTCTCCCTCTCCCTCTCTCCCTCTCCCTCTCCCTTACTCCCACTCTCCCTCTCTCTGTTAGGTCTATATGGGCAAAAATCAGATATCCAATTTGTAGAACTCCAATGTGTAGAGCTAAAATCTTACCATTGCAAAACATTTTAAAATGATTTCCAAATTAGATATCTGATTCAAATCGGATTTGTGGTCCATAGAAAAACCCCATGTGGGTCATTTTTGTGCATTCCAACGGACCCTACATTCTATTTGTAATACTTTGCAGGCGACAAATGCGCGGTTTTAGATAGGAAGACACAATGATCAAATTTTTGGAGCATCTTCTACTCAAATTTGTCATAAGCAATCATTTTTTAGCATCTTTTTTGAGGTATAATGGGGAGCAACAGTCGTCAGAAGCAAAAACGTAAGAGAAAGCTTACAAAAGAACAAATTGAAGAATATAGACAAAGAGATAGAGAAGGTCATAGGAAGAGAAGACAAGGTATGTTAAATATTGGTGAACCTGAGCCCTATGATCTTTCAAGTGAAGAGAAAATTGAAAATGGTCAAGGTGAAAATGTAGAACATGATATTGAAATTGGGAATGGGAATGAAAATGTTCAAATTGATATTGAAAATGTTGGAATTGAAGATGTTGAACATGATATTCAAATTGGGAATGAAAATATTGAAATTGATAATGAAAATGTTCAAGGTGAAAATGTTGGAATTGAAGATGTTGAACACGATATTGAAATTGGGAATGAAATTATTCAAATTGATATTGAAAATGTTCAAGGTGAAAATGTTGGAAATGAAGATGTTGAACATAATATTGAAGCAAGTGTAAATTATGTTTCACTAGATTACATGAGAAATGAAGAACCTTGTGTGGAAGAAAGACATATTCCAAATTCAAGACCTTCAAGAACCCCTAAATGGTTATTTGAAATTGATGATAACATTATAAACAATTTTGAAGGCAAGAGGTCAACATGAACTATTCGGTTGTGGGCTAGAAGACTTTCCAACCAATATTTTAGCGATAATACATTGACCAAGCAATGCCAAATTTTTGTACAATTGCTAAAGATGCAAAATATGAGACCTTTGTTAGCCAAATTGAAGATTCATGTGAACAAGAAGATCGAAAAAAATTATATTATCGTCAAAAATATTTTTAATGCTCTCAAGTCTATTGGAAAAAATAACAAGGAAAAAGATAAGAGAGCTTCTCGGAGAGTCATTACAGCCACTTTAGTAAGCCATCAATTGAAAAAGGCTCACTTTATGAGACAAACTTGTATTTATTTTGACATAAATCATAAAACTTTGAATATAACACTTGCAAGAAGAGAAAGAATAGATGATCCTCTTCAAAATGATACATGGGCTTTTGTCGGGAGGCTTCCACATGTTGATAAGAATCTAACTAATAATGTAAAGAAAGTAATTCAACAATTTTGGCATGATAACTCTAGAGTATCACCCAATGCAAAGGATGTTTTAAAGTTAAGAATTGGCAATCGAGACCATACACCACATCCTAAATATTTCTTGGAATCAAGCCAAACAATGTTGTTCAAAAAAATTATTGAAACACATCCAAATATGGAAATATTGCAAAGGAATTTTGAAGGTTTGAAGCCAATTTAATGTATGCCTCTTAAGATTTGCAATACTTGTTGCAAATACCATGTGGAGTTTTCAATAGACCATGAACTATTATGTTATATTTGTTCTACTTTGCATACTAATGAAATGTTGTAGGAGTGTGGTGCAATGCATCTTCCGAAATAATCAAGGGACTTGCTAGATCTATTTTTATGTTATAGAGATGATGGTTCCTTTTTTTATAGAAATGATTGTTTAAATGCGAAGTGCTCACAATGTGGTGGCTTGTCAAAGTTTGTTCAATGTTTTTATGAGGGTTTCGAACATGAATTTGGAAAGAAGCTTGTTGACAGAAAAAGATATGAGATAGTCAAATATACTTTGCAGAGTGGAGGTGAAGGTTCTAGATGCGAGTTGGTTACAAAAGAGTGCAGTGTTACTGATTTTATTTCAGATTTTAAGGACAATCTTTTTTACAAGTATGCAAGGCATAGTCATAGGTCTCAGTGGTTGGATCAACAATTCAAGATGTGTAAGGAATATTTTCCGATTGGCACTATTATATCAATGGTTGATTTTGTAGAAAACTACATGTTGCAACCACAAAACAAGGTATAATCTTAGTATTACAATTCCATTCAGATTGTTATTTTTGTCCACATAACGTTTAGACACACACCTGATAGTATAGAGGAGGATCAAAAGATAATCAAAGAGTATCATTTTTTATATGAGTGATGATAGATCTCACTCATCCGAGTATGTCCAACATTGTTCTGAGATTTTTTTTGAGTTCTTGCAGGAGCATGATATAGCACTGGGCTGACATCTCATTTGGTCAGATAACTGCACAGGGCAATTCAAGAATGCTCGTATGTTTTATTGGTTGAGTAGAATGCATGTAGAGAGGGGTGTACCTAATATTTAGAGTTGTTTTGAAGTTGAGCATGGGAAAGGGGAGCATTATGGAGTAGGTGCATGTGTAAAGAGAGCTCTAGTTAAGGAGAAATTGAATATTTCAGGAGTAAAATTCAGTGATGCACGTTCTATTGTTGATTGGTGTAGTTCAGCATTGTCACAGGGAGGGACACTTGATTCAACAGTGCAAAGATTATTTTTGTTGGTTGAGGAGGGTACAATGGGAGGCAGATTGGATTGTCATACAATCAAAGATTCTTCAAAGATGCATTCATTTCAAAGCTTAGATGCAAGCACATGGACCATTTGGACACGAAAGTTGGCTTGTTTTTGTCAGAGTTGTATTCAGTGTGAGTGGGATCAATGCGAGTCAAGTGAGTGGGTGGATACATGGGTTCCATAGTATCTAACTCCTTTATCTCAAACTATATCCATGAAAAATGACACAATGGAAAGTTTACCTGATTATGACCGCCTTTCAAATCTACTACAACCAGGACATGTTTTTGCAGTTGTTGCACTACAGGGGAATGAAAAGAGATCAGAATATCGGTTGGCTCGATGTGTTTGGGTAAAGTACAAGCTAACACAACCAATGGAATATGATGACGGGTTCGTGTATCCTACAAGTTCAGTTATGGTTGCAGGAAATTGGTAGTGGACATACATGATTAGAAAGAATGGCATACCTTCATTTCAAGACTACGAGAAATACAAAACCATTCTCATGTATTCACACCTTGTTATAACAACAAATGTTAAGTTGTTGAAGAATCATGCCAAACCAAAGACAAAACAACTATGGACACTTAATAATGTTGATCATGAAGCAATATTGGATACTCCTAAGCAAAGAGACAATCCTTCAAGCACACTTGAATAGCATATTCAAGAATGGAAGGTACAATGCTTAGGTTCATTATGCTTAAGTTCATTAGTGTTCTTTATTTAATACTAATATTTGGTATACTATTGCAATGCAAGTGTCTTTAATAGTGATATCTTGTATGTAATTTTGGGATATTTTTGGCACGATTGATCATGGACCTACTGCAACAATAGCCAGCTCTGATCCTTTCAGAGAGGTATGCGAAAAATTACAGTAATATAGATTGGTTATTCAAAGCATCTTTTATAGTTTGCATTACCATCTCATCATCAATTAGGTCATTTAGAATAATATAGATTGGTTATTCTAAGAATATTTTATAATTTGCATTACCAATTCATCATCATTTAGGTTGTTTAGATTAATATAGTTTTGTTAGTCTAAGCATCTTTTTTGCTGTGACAATATAGATTTATCATTAGACAAATTTTGCGATATTCCTGGCACGATTGATCATGGCCTTGCTGCAACAGTAAGCAGCTCTGATCCTTTCAGAGAGGTATGTGACATATTACAATAATATAGATTGGTTATTCTAAGCATCTTTTCTATTGTATGTAGTTTAACTGCTACCTTGATGGTTTGTGCAGGTGCTTGTCACTCTAGAACGTCAACATACTACTCTTGTGGAAGATTGTGCCCTGAATGCCTCCAATAGACAAATTTTATAAAATTTGAATTTTGAAATGTGAAACAATGTAAAAAGGTCATAACTGTTTATAGGCATAATCTATATCCAGTGATGGCTTTTGAAATATGGGTCAAATTTCTGGCATTGTATAAAGGGTATGTTTAAAATGCAAATAGATTTTTGTACTTAATCGAGCTACAACCAGAGGTTTTCTTCTTGGTTCTTTTCTATCGGTATGCTCATTTGAGCCAGGTTTTGTAATATCTCCTATTTATATATAATAAGTTACAATGGCTTGCCACTTTTTCCAAAAACAAAAATCTCTTTCAGCCTTTGGACTCTTAAGGGGAATCGTCGGTCCAATGTAGCTTGGAGTGATTCGACGTATTGGGTGCAAAAGAGGACCATCCCTAATGTAAGCATACCCATCTGAATGTGTTGGAACAATATTTTTGGTCATACGAGTTGGAGAATAAAAGTTGTAACACTTTGCAACTTTACATTGCTTGCATTTTGCAACTTGTCCCTCAACTAAAAACTCGTCACCATGGGAAAATGAATCTGAGATAGAAAAAACTGAGAGAGGTTATAGTAGATGGTCCCAACATGATCCCATAGCCTCAGATGGATAGTCTGTAAGCATCATGGTTTTCGAGAAATAGCCCTTCAAATATTGTTGCCTTTTAGCACTTTGGACTCTTAAGGGAAATCGTCAGTCCAATGTAGCTCAGAGTGATTCAACATATTTGGGTGCAAAAGAGGACCATCCCTAGTATAAAAATACCCATCTAGATGTGTTGCAATAGTTTTTTTTGTCATACGAGCTGGAGAATGAAAGTTGCACCACTTTGCAACTTTACATTGCTTGCATTTGACAACTTTTCCCTCAACTAAAAACTCATCACCATGGGAAAAAACCTCCGAGATAGAAAAAAATAAGAGAGGTTATTGTAGATGGTTCCAACACAATACCATAGCCTCAGATGGAGAGTCTATAAGCATCACGGTTTCCAAGAAATATCCTTTCAAAGATTGCTACCTTTTAGCTCTTTGGAATCTTAAGGGAAATTGCTGATCCAATGTAGCTCGAAGTGATTCGGCGTATTTGGGTGAAAAAGAGGACAATCCCTAGCGTAAAAATACCCATCTAGACATGTTGGAACAGTCTGTTTGGTGATACGAGTTGGAGAATGAAAGTTGTACCACTTTGCAACTTTACACTACTTGCATTTGACAACTTTTCCCTCAACTAAAAACTCATCACCATAGGAAAACGCCTCTGAAATAGAAAAAACCGAGAGAGGTTATTGTAGATGGTCCCAACACGATCTCATAACCTCATACAAATAGTCTGTAAGCATCATAGTTTTTGAGAAATGGCCCTTCAAAGATTACTGCCTTTTAGCACTTTGGACTCTTAAGGGAAATCATTGGTCCAATGTAGCTCAGAGTGATTCAATGTATTTGGGTGCAAAAGAGGACCATCCCTAGCATAAAAATACCCATCTAGATGTGTTGGAACAATATGCTTGGTCATATGAGTTGGAGAATGAAATTTGCACCACTTTGCAACTTTACACTGCTTGCATTTGATAACTTTTCTCTCATTTGAAAACTCATCACCACGGGAAAAAAATTCTGAGATAGAAAAAATTGAGAGAGGTTATTGTAGATGGTCCCAACACAATTCCATAGCCTCAAATAAAGAGTTTGTAAGCATCACGGTTCCAAGAAATATCCCTTCAAAGATTGTTTCCTTTAGCATTTTGGACTCTAAGGTAAATCATTGGTCCAATGTAGCTTAGAGTGATTCAACATATTTGGGTGCAAAAGAGGACCATCCCTAGTGTAAAGGTACCCATCCAGATGTGTTGGAATAGTCTATTTGGTTGTATGAGTTGGAGAATGAAAGTTGCACCACTTTGCAACTTTACATTGCTTGCATCTAACAACTTTTCCCTCAACTGAAAAAATCATCACCATGGGAAAACACCTTTGAGATAGAAAAAACTGAGAGAGGTTATTGTATATGGTCCCAAAAAAATCCCATAGCCTCAGATGTAGATTCCATAAGAATCACGGTTTTTGAGTAACATTTCGTCAAAGATTGCCGCCCTTCTACACTTTGGACTCTTAAGGGATTTCACCGATTAAACATAGCTTAGATTGCTTCGACCTATTTGGGTGCGAAAGGGAGCTATACCTAGCCTAAATGTACCCATCCAAATGCGATGGAATAGCCGGTTTTCTCATACAAGTTGTAGAACAAGATTTATTGATGCCCTTACAAGTAGTTTTCAGCCTCCAACTGAACTCCAACGTTGATTTTTCGTGAGAAAAAAATCCATGAGACCATAGCTTGTTGCAAAAAACTAGTCAAACACCTTTATTTCAACCCTACCACAAATTATAGACTCCTATCTTGCACTTCCCTTTACAATTTTAATAATTTGTCTTCAAAAGACTACATGACAATTTTGAAGCAAGAATGCATTTTTGGCATATTGGACCCCTAGACTCAAAAATCCAACTTAATACACCTTAAATGGTCTTGATTGACCTTATTTAGCATAAATATATCACACCTAACCTCTCAACCTATCAACCTTAAAATGTGTAATCTTGCAAATTGTAGATTAGGTGGGAAACTAGAGAGGAAGAGTTGATGGTGAGTGGCCTAGTGAAGGCTAGAGAAGAAGAGTTTGAGGAATATGGTGTTAGGACAGGGGATTGTCCTTTTTTGTCATATTTTGTTGTGTGGCAGATGTATGTTGCTATCGGGATGGTTCTAACCATAAAGAACCTGAGAAATATTGTGAAGAGAAGAGTTGAAGGGCAAAGATACATGTGTAGTTGGCAAAAGCTTATGGAAGAGCATGGAATAGAGATACTAATGTATGGATGTTTAGTTTTGTGTACTGAATTTTTGTGTGAAGGTGTCAAAACTTGGGAAACACCATTTTCAGGTGTCAATGAAGAAAAATAGCAGCAAGAAGATCCATTTGAGAAGGATCAAACATGGTAAGACCAAGACAACGCAAAGCATGAAGGGTGCAAAATCCCTTGGATGAAGATTTCCATGCAAGTGACTTGGAGCAGGTTTGAAGGGATTGTGAAGAAGATAGAAGCAGACCTATGGAGTGATTTATGGGGCATAAATATTTTGTACTCGGGGAGTATGGTGTAGGAGCACCTAAAACATGTAAGATTTCATGAATTGACAAGGCCATTCCTCCTTCTGTATAGGTTGTACCTCAGAGGAATGGGTGTGAATTAGATAGGGGTAGGTGTAGGAACAATTTTTTAGGGGTGATAAAGGGATTAGAGTGGTTTGAGAATGCTGCCTTGTTAAGATACACAAATTTTTGTGCCTTTTGAGTAAGGCTAGAGAGTGAGTTTTTGAGAAGTTGAATGAAAATAGGTTGGAATTTGTTGGAAACTATTGGAACAGGTGTATTTAATGATGTTTAAGAGGTCTGAGTGATTAAGAGTAACCCAAGAAGAGTAAAAGTGTGAAACCCTAGTTGGAAGGGGCAAAAACAAGGGAAAATTGGTGATTTTACGAAGAAAGTGTAAGCCAAATTATGGGGCAGCATAATACAATGATGTTTTAAGTTTAAGCAGACAAAATTAAGAGGGAATTAAGTGGTTTTAGGATTGATTGAGGTCAAAGAATACAAGTTCCAATAAGCCCTACCAACAAGCCAATGAACTATTTAATAAAAAGCTTTGGTAGACATGTATGAAAAATGTGGTAGCATAGACAAGGCAGTGAACTATTTGCTAAAAATCCTCAAAGAAATGTGGTCTCATAGAATTCCATGACAAGAAAATGCAATTGATAGCTGCTCCTAGTTATTAGTTATGCAATGTGAAGTAATTGCATAATTGCTTAATTTGACTTTGTAAAAACTATATTGTAATTGAAATTTTATCATCTATCAGCATCTAGTTGTTAGTTATGCAATGTGAAGTAATGCTTTGAGTTTGAAAGATGTGCAATGCAATGTAATCAACAATATAAATATAAACTACATAATATAACCATTATTTTTTATGCTATTGTACATTGATATTTAACCATTGCTTAATATAAATTTTTCAAAGAGTTTAATCATGCACATGAGGAACAAATTAAATTTTGATTGTCAACTTCTATATATCAAATTATCCAATAATCAAGTGTATGTCCATATACAAAAATGGCATCGACGCCAACTCAAACAAAGTTTTACAAAATGTGGCACATGCCATCTCAATATCTATTAAAAATTTACATTCCAAAATGTCTATCTCATCCTAAACTACTAGTGGATCATCAAAATGGAGCCTCTTTGAAGCACTCGTTGGCTCTGAAGGTAGCTGCACAAGAAAAATTCAAACCACAATTGAGATTAGTTATACTATATAATTTAGAATTGAATAATTAACATCAAAATCAATATACATTGAATTATAGTTGAACTCTAAAATTGAAATTTTTTTTACCTAAAATATGCGTCTCTTCAAAGGGTCAAGAGTCCTAGAATATACCAAACCAGCTTTTGAAATTCCAATCTATATATGTGAAAAAAACCATAAAATTGATCCAAGTTAGGATATGATTATTAGTAATAGGAACATATTTACCAAACACAAAATAAAATAAACGCATACCTCTTTAGGCTGATCTTTTTCTTTATCTCCTTGAGGTGTTTCAACACCTAATCCTTGAGGTGTTCCAATACCTAGTCCTTTAGGCATTGTGACACTTGTCAACATCGATGTATAGCTCATAATCGCTTGTACATAAAAATGACAAGTACATATGAAACTACAATCTATGTTGATGTACGTATAATCAATATAAGATCTTAAAAATCTTAATTCAATCCAATTTGAATTCAATTACCTTCCCCTTATCTAACTTTGCGCCTCCATAGTCTGGACAAGGCTGCACCTCACTCACACTAGATATTTTCTACAAGAGGAAAATAAGATAAACATATAAGTTATTATATAATTTCATTAATGACAAGAAAGTATATAATAAAAAATGTAAACGAGTGAGTGTGAAAATATATACCGTGTGCATGTCAAGGCCAAATGAAATGGCCCTAAGGGTGTTATTAGTCACCTGTGTGAGCTCCTCCTTAGACATCAATTGTTAAATAGACCATGTAAATAAATATTAGTACTTGATACTATCTCTTATTAATATTCATTTAAAAAAAAATGCAAGTTATGAATTTACAACTTAAATCTTACCTGTGTCACTATTCCAATGTCCCCCTCTCTAGCAGGAGATGACTTTGTAGGGTGTGCTCCACTCCCCTACGACTGATCTATAATGTCCACATCATGGATGTCATAATCATAAGTGTCCAAGGGATGCTCAACAGGTTTTACAAGAGGACCCACGCATATTTGGTGGCACATAGTGCAAGTATGTGGCACAAAAATATGTGGACCTGAGGAGGATGATGCAACAACACTCGAGCCTTCGCCAACATCACTAGAATGTGGTTGAGTTATTGTAGAAGCTTGCAAAAATAAATGACCACTCAAAGAGTGAATAACTTGAATAGTTTGTCTAACTGCATCCTGGATAATCTCTAGATGATATACTGGAGGTGGTAGAGGAAGGGGAGGAGGGGGAACATATGGGTGCGGGACTACTCTAATTGCCCCTGGTCTATCCTAGGGCATATCTCCACCGACGCCCTGGAAGGGTTTAATGTCAAAGTAATTGACATGATTCCCTAACACAAACTCAACATATAATTTTTTAATATAGTAAAATGGTATATCAAAATTGTTGTTCTGTGGTTTATCAAAAACCATACACCAATGATCCCAAAAGTTATCTACAATGTCTCTATTTGTGCAACATTTTATAGAAATTTTTGGTTTATTAACATTAACTGGAAAACCGGGTGGGGGTTAACGAATAAAGAGGTTATTTGGAGTTCTTTCACATCATCGTAAGACAATCCACATGCATAATATTACCTCATGTCTTCTCACCACAAATGAAAGGCATTATTTTGGGTGGAGAGGGTGTCTATATCTTTAATTATTTCCTTCAATGTGTCTGTCATCTCAGATAATCGAGGGATTGTCTTGTAAACTTCACAAATGCCCCTCAATTGCACCAATTTTTCACCAATTAAGTCTTCAATTGGTGGCTGTGGAGGTGGTGGAGAATTTGACATTTGTGCATTTTCATTCTCAGCCATAATACCTTATTAAAGTTAAAAACTAATTAATCTAATTGAAATTACACAATATAAATGAAATTATTGTAAAAAACTCTAGTTTTTAATAAAAATCCCAAAAAAACCCTACTTTTTCACAAAAATCCATAACAAACTCTAGTTTTTGATAAAAATACATCAACAACACTAGTTTTTAGTCAAAATCTATTTAAAAACATTAATTTTTAATAAAAATTCATTGTAAACTCTAGTTTTTAATAAAAATCAATAAAAAAACCATACTTTTAAAAAAAAATTCATAAAAACTACTTAAAATTATAAAAATCTAATTGGAAAATCGATTAAAACATTCAAAAAACCAAAAACTTACCTTTCAAATTGGATATCTGGTAAAAACGAATATCTGATTTCAACTTCTCCTTGTGCGCCCGTGTTCAAAATGTCTAAAATGACTTTAAAAGGCTGTTGTTTTTTATTTATATAGTTTTCTCAAATCGGATATCCAATTTGGATCGGATATCCGATTTGTAAAATATAGGTTTGGGCATTGCTTTGGAGCAATGTACTGACACCTGAGCCTAAAAAAAGTCAACTCGACATTTCCGCATTTTTGAGTCGATCCAAAATGTAATTTTTTTCCCATTGCCACTTTTTGGCCCATCATGATCCTGCACATACCCATGTATGATAAAAGAAAGAGATTCATATGGCTGTCTATGAGAATGACCATATATGGTCTGCTAATTGGGGATTAAATGATGATCTTTTAGTAATGATATTTTTGAAAATATGAACAAAAAGATACTTTATATGTATTCTAAATGTAATGTATTATGGGTGATCCCACAAAACTGGTTAACAATTCCCTTCACGAAAGAAAATTTCCAAAACGCTCCCATGATTTTTTTTTAGGTTTTTAGGGGTTCACTTGAAGGGGGGGTTCGAGCAAACCCCTTTTGGTGACATCATCCCTTTAGGCACCTTTTTTAATGAAAACAAAGGAAATTCAAAAAGGGGTTCAGTGAAACCCCCTTTGAGTGAACCCTCCTTCGCTCGAAGGGGTCAAGGGGGGTTTGCTTGAAGGAGGGGTTTACTCAAACCCCCCTTTTTAGCCCCTCTCCCCCTCTTCTACCAAATTTCTACAAAATTTTGCCTTTCGTTGAGAATGAAAATGGAGGAAACTTCATAGACCCAATTGGATGATGGTAGTCCTCGAAACGAACTATACATCAAATATAATTTTAATATATTTTGGTTTTATTATGTATTTTTTTTAGTTCAATTAAACATAAGGTTTTTATTGAAAATTAAGCTCCATGTTCTGCACATGTGGAAAAATAGTAGATTATTATGAAAAATATGTTTGTGCTAGGTATTGATGTCCTTGATCTAGTAAAAAAATTGAATTTCAATACATACAATTTTTTTTATGTTGTTTACGGTTCGCCTATGTTTAAATTTTAACTGGTTTGACTTCAAAACTTAATTAAGAAAAAAATATTCAATAAAATACTATGAAACCAAATGAACGTGCTAGATATCGTAATTACAAAGCTAAATTTTTAAAAAATGGAATTTTATCCTTCATAGAAAAAAGTTATGTTGTTTATGGTGAGAATCACTCTTTAAAAATGGTGTTTACTATTAAAAACTAGTTTTCAAAGGAGATGGAAAAAGAAATGCAATTTGATTCAAATTTTAAAAAAATAAAAATTTAGAGTCTACAAACAAAATGTCACGAATCACTACTTTGCATCATCTTCAAATTCCTCATGGTTTAGCAGCTATAGGTGCCCAAATGTGAAGATTTAGTTAAAAAAATTCAGTTCAATGTCTAGTTTGGCCAAAAATTGTAAACCACTATTGTGGGATCACCCTTTATATGAGTTTATAACAAGAAATATGGTTCATTTACTAGGTTAATATAAAATTTTTGTGTATTTTTTTAAATGAGTTAAATAAGAAATAATAAAAGTTATGGTGCTTGAGTAATGTGAATTTTGAGATTGAGTACGTGATTATATTATTACATATCATAAACCCCATCATCTCTTATGATTAATTGAGAACTCAACCTTATGACTTTTTAATGGGAGTTTTAAAATGTAAGAGGAAGTAATCCTCTGTTTAGCTCAAATAATGATATTTCCATGTTTGTATGACATCATGCCAATATTATCAAAATGACCATGTGTATGTCAAGATGGTGGTATAGTGTCATCATTATTTGTCTAGAAAGCCTAAGAATAGGTGAATGGTATTACCTTATGGGTTATGTCAGGGCATGAATTAGATACGATAGCTTAGACCCTAGATGTTATAGGAATGTAACAAGGGAATTCATTGTCCATGATGTTATATCAATCTAGCTATTTTGACCACCTTAGTGGGTATGTTTTTATGGATGTAAACCTTATGTTAGTAGAGCTAGTTGGTCTACAGTATTTTTTGAGCCATAGGTTAGATAAAGATCTCCAAGTTGAGTAGGGGGTGAACAAATGAATTTTCTTAAAGAAATTAGAGATTTTATATATAAATAATTTGGCCAAAGTGAGTGCAATAACCTCTGCTTGCACTTGCCGGTTCACTGTGTTCTAGATACTTAATGTAATCAAAGTCATCATTCATAGTTCGAAGGTCTGCATAGTTGTTTGACGGTATTAGTTAAGTAGGGCACAACACCAGAGATCAGATGAAAATTACTAGAGGGTTCTTAACTATTTCCTTCATTGAAGGGAAAAGCCACTTCCAATTAGGAAGGTGTGCAGGGGACCCTTGGTTCATGGTTGGAGGTTAAACACCTGGGTAATGCTCCCCCTCTTATAGACGACATGTTAAGTCTTGTGAGAAAGAAAGAAAGTATCCAAATATGGATCTCTGACTTTTTTCCTTAAATATTAAATGTTTATTTTATTATTTAAAACCATTCATGTGGAAAAAGAAAAGTAGATTATTCTTTCTAGTTCAAAAAGTGAAATGAATTTATTATGCTATGCTTATGATATCAGTTATGCAAATGCAATTTTCAATTATTGAAGTAAAATTATGTATGTCCTATTTTTATGGAATAAATACTTTAAACTTTATGTTTAAAATTGCCAAGAAATTCCTTGTTATAAGGTTGTGGTTGTTACATTAGGTGTTCATATAGAATTTACCTCTTTTTGTGCTCTTATATATAATGCATGTTTATCATGTTTTCTTCCTCACATATAATCATGATAACAACATCACTTGATAATATCTTCATCATTATTGAATGGCATCATATCATACAATAACTAATCTATTTAAAAAAGGATGGGCATGATTATATTTATGCAAAAGATCTTGTTACAAATACAAACTAAATGTGATAAATTTATATGAAAAAATAAATAATAATATTACATCGATAAGCTCTTCTCATAATCTCTTAGATTACAACCACTTTAAATTTCTCATAGAATTCACATGTGTGATCTCTCTCTTTTATCCTCCATATTCTTTCTTGTTCTTTTCTAACTTTTTTATGGAAGAAACCCTTATTTATATATTGTAGTGTCGAAAAATGTACACCTTTACATTTTCACACTATGTTTGCATCCCCTTAATTAATTGGACTTAATTAAGCCTTTAATTGGCCAAATTATGCATTTACAAGCCTAATTAATCTCATTTTTTGAAAGGGGAACTTTGATTAAACAATTGCTAACATTAATTTACACATATTGGAAAATGTATGTCCTAGGTTTAGGGCTTAGGACCCCATTTTTTAATATGTTTTTGGCACCATTTTTATGATTCAAATTCAATTTACAATTATTGGCCTTTGATGCTTAATTTTTGGGAAATTGTAAAATTACATATAAATACAAGATGTTATTATCAATTCAATATCTAGAAAAAATCCTAAGCAAGCTAGAATTTTTATGAGACTTCACAAGAGCCAAGGTTATTGTCAAGAGCATTCAAGGGCAGATTTATCACTCTTCTACAACATCATTCAAGATCTCAAGCATCATGTCAAATTTATTTTCATCTATGTATATTTTTGGAGCTAACATTGTGATGTAGGTTTCAAGCATTCAAGCATCAAGATCAACATCCAATCAAGCCATTTCATGCAAGATCAATCTTTGGAGAGATGTGTTAGACTTCAGTCCTCCAAGGGCAGCCATTAAAGGGTTTGGTGAGTTGTAACAAGCTAGTGTTCATTCATCATTCCTTCTTTCTATCATTATTTCATTTCAAGGTTTAATTACCACAACGGGGTTTGACCAAGGCAAATCCCCCTTCACCAAAAACAAATAATTTTTCCCTCTTTGTATGTGTAGATTTACATGTGAAGGATCGAAGATTGATCAAAAGTGCAATTTTGCAAAGTGGTCAAATTTGTCATAAAAGTTGTCAAGACACGAAAACACACTTGCATAATTTATTTCCAACTTTCTAACTTTGAGATCCAAAGGAATTGGGAGTGCAGACTCAAGAGCAAAGGATTGTGGAAACAAATTTTTTATCCTTGTAGTAGGACCCATTCGCCCTCGAGTGAATCTGTCCCAAGAGGACACTCAACAAAAGCTTTTGGTGATAGGTGCACAATGTCTTACCCTTCACGGATCTAACAGAATTTTGTTGTTTATGTTTTTGTTATGCTTTAAATTGATTATTCAAGTTTCACATTGCATAATTTGATTCATTTAGTATTTTTCATTTATCTCCCAATAGTGTAGTTCAGTCATATTTACCCCATCTTTTCAAAAGGAAAAAAACCTAGATCTCCAATAGGGTTGAAAGTCAATCCCACCTTTGGGGATCTCTTTTTCCTAATGAAATTGATACAAAAATAGGGTACATTTCATATATTTGGATGTTCCCCTATTTTTCTATATTTCATATATTATAAGATAATCATAAAAATAATCTTACTAGATATATTATATCTTGCTTGATTGTAACTACATATGGATTTTTTCCTCGAATGACACCCATGAATTCTCTTTCTTGAGGGGATGAACCAAACATAGATTCCCTCTACTTGCTTCTCCAAGCTATTTGACTCTAATTGATTGGATTGCACAACCTATACAAAATTTCCAATTGTCTCATTACATAAATAAAAAAAATGGCTAATAATAATATTTTAGATAACCTAACCATAAAATTAATTAAAATAGTAGTTATGTAAGTGCTTGAAATTGCACATACATTAGTTCAATGATGATTTGGTAGTTCAAATCATGATCATGAATATAATCTCTCTCAACCTTTCCAACCTTAATGGAAGCATTGGTTTATTCGTTAGGATCCTCTCTTGCATTCATCTTAGCCTCCCTAACATTTCATCTTGCATGTGTACCTTATCCTTACTCAAAAATTATTTTTGAACTTTCAAATATAAAGATTTCTTAAGCATCCTTGAGGTTGCACATGCGCATCTATGGGGTTGCCTAGATGACTTGGCTTGGAAAAATGGGAGGTTCGCCTTGGCTAAATAGGTAACCTCACTATTAAAACCAATGACCTCGGTGTTCTAGATTGACACATAAGAATTATCAATTTTAGTCATTTCTCCACCATTTTAACTTCTAATTGTGAGCTCAGTTGAGTCTTGAGTCACCTACCCCTTGTTGCCCTTGATTTCCACCCCATATCATGATTCTAATCATGAGTTCCCTCCCACCAATCATGATTTTTTATTAGAATTCCTAACCTACTTAAATAGTTTCATTTCACATTCCCAAACAATTTTTGGCTTTTGACCTTTGATTCAATCCTTTTGTGTGAGTTTGATTTTGTTTCCCATCTTCCCATAGTTGTTGGAGTAGGCAAATGAGTCGATTAGGTAAGTACAAAATAATAGGATAGAAAATAGTTAAAAAGTGGAAAATTTCTCTTAAAAATGAACGTTTCTTATATTTGTATAAAAAATTGAAACACTTAATAATAAAGTATTAACATAATGTAAATATATGAAATGTAAAAAATTGTTTCTAGTTTTCATATATTTTTCCCCTAATACCTACATCATAAAAATTGGTTAAATAATAAAGTACAAGTGTAGCCCGCTAGGTAGTAGAGTTGACTTGGGTAGTGGGTTTGCTCCCCATTGGTCTTAGGTTTGACTCTGTTATCGGATTTAAGAGGTCAGGCTTCTTGCGGGTAGTGGATCTCATTCGTAAGAGACTAGTCTCGCCCTAGGCACCCAACATACGGGCTACTAGACCGCTGGGCTGAGCCGCAGGGACACCCTCCTTGTAAAAAAATAAAATAAAGTACAAATGTGATATTTGTAAAAATGTATTTAAGAGGGAAAACATACACATGTAATAAATAAAAGTAATTTTCAAAACAGGCAACCCAAATACCCAAAGTAGGTAATAAAATCGAGGTTGAAACTCCTAAACTTATGAATTCGCCACGCGATGGCAGGATTGTGCCTTCCTGCAAACAAAGTGTGCTTCCTGGGCTATGCTCAACGAGACCACGGAAGCATTGCTTCTTCTTATTCATATTCATGTCACTCGATGCACCTTTCGCCAACACACCTGATTATCTCTAAATTTCTCAATTCTCTGAACCACTCCTACCACGTCCCCACTTCCAAACATTTAGGGTTTAGGCATTACGGCACTTGCAGGAGTATAAGTGAGAGCAATTCTACCGTAATCATTCCTGGAGAAAAAATAGATGGAGATTCAGGCACAAATATTGATTTTACTGCTTCTAGTTTGCAAGCAAATGCAAATAACTATGATAGGCTTTTGCGAGCATGCATTGATACCAAGGCTTTTAAAGAGGGCAAACAGATCCATGCGCACATCATTAAAACTGGACTTTATTGGGACACATTTCTTCAAAATCAGCTTGTTAACTTTTACGCTAAAATTGGAAAAGCAGTGGACGCGCGCAAAGTGTTTGACAAAATTCCCAACAGAAACCTAGTCTCATGGAATGCAATGGTTGCTGGTTATGTGCAGAATGGGCATAGAATTGAAGCTATAAGATTGTTTGCTGAAATGCAGGCGCCGAATCAGTTCACCTATGCTAGTTTACTTCGGGTTTGCGCAGGCTTAATCGATTTGGAAACGGGGAAGCAAATTCAAGCACACGCTATTAAAACTAGATTCATGTTATATGTTTGTGTTGGGAATGCTCTTGTAAATATGTATGCAAAATGCGGCAATGTTGATGATGCTCGTAAAGTGTTCGACAAAATGCCCGAGCGAGATGTCGTCTCGTGGAATGCACTGGTTGCAGGATATGCCCAAAATGGGTATGGTGAAGAATGCCTCAAGGTCCTTTTTCAAATGCAGTTGGCTGGTGTGCAAGCTGATCAGTTCGCTTTTTCTAGTGTTCTGAGTGCAAACTCAAAGCCAGGGTTGCTGAGACAAGGTAAACAAGTACATGCTCAAATTATAAAAACTGGTTTGGAATTGGAAGTCACTGTAGGGAATGCTCTGATTGCTATGTATAGCAAATGTGGGAGTATAGAGGAAGCACATGAGCTGTTTGACAGAATGCAGCAGCAAGACGTTATCTCATGGACGACAATGGTGACGGGATATGCGCAGCATGGTTATTGCGATAAGGCCTTCCAGCTCTTTGAACAAATGCCCACAAAGAATGTGGTCTCTTGGAACGCCATGATTGCAGGATATTCTCAAAATGCGCAAGCTTCCAATGCTTTGAAACTCTTTTGCCAAATGCAATTGGCAGGCATAAATCCTACTGAATTCACCTTTGGAAATGTTATTAGTGCATGCTCCAGCATAGCATCTTTGGAATATGGCAAGTGGATTCATGGCTACATTGCTAAGACTGGCTACCAGTCAACTCTTCACATTGGAAGTGCACTTGCAGATATGTATGTCAAGTGTGGGAATACAACGGATGCACGCCAAATTTTTGACCGAATGTCTGAAAGAAATGTGGTCTCGTGGACGGGAATGATAACAGGGTACGCCCAGCATGATGAAGGTGAGGAGGCCCTTAAACTCTTTTGCAAAATGCAAGAAACTAGTGTAAATCCAAACCAAATCACCTTGGCTAGTATCCTTGGAGTATGTGGCAGTTTGGCAACCTTGAAAGAGGGAAGGCAATGCCATGCTCACGCTATTAAAACGGGACATGTTTCAGACGTTGGAGTTAGCAATGCTCTCATTACCATGTATGCCAAATGTGGAAGCATACAAGATGCAATAGCTGTTTTTGACAACATGCCTGAACGAGATGGTATTTCATGGAATTCAATGATTACTGGATATGCCCAGCATGGCTATGGAAAGACAGCCCTCCAACTCTTTAAAAGAATGCTTCAGGCTGGTATGAAGCCAGATGAGATCACGTTTATTGGTATTCTGTCTGCTTGTAGCCATGGAGGCCTAGTGGAGGAAGGCCATAAGTACTTTGAGTCAATGATTCAAGAGCATGCTATTATTCCTTCTGTTGATCACTATGCATGTATGGTAGACCTTCTCGGTCGTGCTGGCCGATTAGATGAGGCACAAAATTTGATTAACCATATGCCATGTGAACCGACTGCATTAGTGTGGCGGACCTTGCTTGCCGCATGCAGAATCCATAATAACTTGGAGTTGGGTAAACAAGTTGCAGAAAAGATTCTTGAACTAGAACCAGAACATCCTGCAATGTATGTGCTGATTTCAAATATATATTCCGCGGCTGGTAAGTTTGATGTTGCAGACGAATTGAGAAAAATGATGACATACAGAGGAGTGAAAAAGGAACCAGGATTTAGCTGGATTGAGGTCAACAACAAAGTTCATTCATTTGCTGTCAGTGATAGATCGCATCCACAAACAGATCAGATCTATTCAAAATTGGAGGAATTAATGTGGCAGATAAAGCAGTCAGGTTACTTGCCTGACACAAATTTTGTGCTGCACGATGTGGAGGAGGAGCAGAAGAAGCGTGCTATCTCCCACCATAGTGAAAAGCTGGCGATTGCTTTTGGACTCATTTACAGAACCCCTGGATTACCTATCAGGGTTTTCAAGAATCTTCGGGTGTGTGGTGATTGCCACACTGCTGCAAAGTTCATCTCCAAGGTCACAGCACAAGAAATCATTCTGAGGGATACTAGTCGCTTCCATCATTTCAAGGACGGACTGTGTTCATGTGGAGATTATTGGTAATCTAATTAAACAATCAACAGACGATATAGTTTTTGTCATTCGCTTTCCTTAGTAGGCTAGGACTTATAGCAAATGGAGTTATGGTCACGAAACATCTTTGAGGAATATTCTGTATTCTGTGGAACGGGATGATACAAAGGGGAAGGAAGCTATGTTTCTATTTTAATTTAGTATGAATGGCAACTACTGAAAGATGCGAAGATCTAAATAAAGGAAGGAATTTCTAGGAAGAGGTTTGAGCAGCAAAAGTTAACCAATTAGTGAATAAACATTCCAATCACCTTATATTATTTGAAAAGCGTCAGTGAACTGGATAAGTATAGAGGGCACAGAGACTATTGAAAAATGGCCACATGAGACTTCCAGTATCAAAGTTTTCTGTCCTCCAGAAATTCCCTGTACCATGTGAGACTAACTGTTTGATCTCATTCATGTAATTTCTTTCAAACCATTGAAAGTCCCATATCACATCTGTGCAAATCAAATTTAAAACAACAATTAATTGCTGGTCTCACCTGAATTTACGTCACAAGAGACTGTATATTTCTGCATAAAATATTTGATCTTTAAACATTAGCTTCTACAAGCAGTAGTTTTGATTGAAGGCAACTGATATATTGATGCAGGGGTATCCTAGGGCTGGCAGAATCTTGCATCACCAAAAAAGTTGCTTGTTTTAGTAGTTGGTTGTGCACAAGCTTAACTTGCACATGCTTCTGTTTTTGGTTGTGTTTCGTTGCTGCGCACAGGCGTGTTTTGTTAGTGGGCAGTTTCAGTGGACTAACGCTACTCATGCAGCGTCAGCACAACATTATTTTCCTTGTGAAGATACCTGCTGGTTCTTGCACAAGCTCGTCTGAAGCTCTTTCTATTCCACACACCTGTGCTTAGCATTAGCGCAACCTTACAATTCTGCATGCAAGCTTTGGTGATTAACCTGTGTGTTGCTTCAAGCTTCTTTACGCTCATACCTTGTGCAACTCGTGAAAACCCTACACATAACCTTCCGTGTACAGTGCTCAACAATATGCTACCTCAAAAAAGTCAATAGATTACTAAATGCCAAAGTAAAGTTACGTTTCACCTGGGATATCCAAATTGTTACAAAGGTGACAAAATTTAGAGTTGATCTGGAATGATCTGGATTTAATGTCTACACATTCTTGATCCCTTGGATTGGATTTCCTCTTGAGTGCACATTAATGGCAATATGACGCGTATCAGTCTTGAGATTTAGTGCTTTCAGATTTTCTTGGGTGTCTTGGGCGCTTATGTATATTGAATCACATGATGGTTTAGTGGTTACCATCTTTGGGTAATGTTTTTCTTAGGGTGGAGCTTCATTGTGCATAACGAGCTAAGTCATTAAATAGATAGTAAACACTAATGACCCTTTATATTTCCCATTGGGTGGGTAATATTAGGTAGATTTAAGCATAGAGGATCTCTATCTAATGTTCTAAGCTTTCACTCAAGTTATTAACAAGTGAATAAATTAAAATTTCATGTTATAAATGTGACATTAGTATGTCATATTGTGCTCTTATACACACAAGGAATCATAACATCACAAGATAGCATTTGAAGGATGTAATAACTAATGCATCAAGCATGGTGATATACATGAAAAACTTACTCGAGTACGGGTCAAGTTACCATGATAAGCACAATATCAAGATGTTGTAGAGATGCGAAATTCCTTTACAAATTTGTAACTTATGTGAATTGCTTCTTGGCTTCCACTATTTGCTTCCTAACCCTCTCCCCCTTTCCTTGCAATCCAAAACTTTAGAGTCTAGATACAATTTTGCAATATTTCAGACTTTGGAAGTCAAGTTGCATTTTATTGGACTTTAGAGTCTTAATGCAATTTTGCAACTTTTAGGTCTTTGGAGTCTAAATTGCAACCTATTGAACTTCGGAGTTGGATGCCAAATTGCATCTTGTTAGATTTCATAGTTCAAATGCAACTTTGCAACATTTTGCACTTTGGAGTCCAAATTGCATTCCATCAAACTTTAGAGTTCAAATGCAAATTTACATCATTTCAAATTTCAGGTTTGGATTGCATCTTGTTGGACTTTGGAGTGTAAATGCAATTTTGCCACATTTTAGACTTTACAGTTCAAAATGCATCCTATCAAATTTTGGAGTCGAGATGCAATTTCACATCACTTTGAACTACGGAGTTTGGATGCAATTTTGCATCTTGCAAATGGCCAACCAAACTCTTGACTATGAGATCAAGTGTTGCTAACCAAAGGGGAAGGTTTTTCTATTTGGCATGCTATACAAAAATGGCTTGGGCTAGATACTTGAGCATATTTATGATCTTCATTGGCCAAACAAGAAGTCCCAAGTACACCAAAAAGCTATCTAAACCCAATGCCAAATTTCCCATACTCACATGGATCTACACATGCTAAGGAAATGATAAGGCATGCAAGGGGAAGAACTACTCATAAAAAGTAAAAGTTTTGACTATGCTAACTATATGTTTATTCTCACAAGACATAAATCATGTTTCTTGAATTTAGCTAAACATGAGAATTTCATTACACATGTCATACACATTCAACTCCAAGGTTGAGTAATAGTAAAATAAATGATGGATCATAGACCACATAAGGGGGTGAATTACGACCCAATTCATAATTATTCTTAATCACATTTATAATTTTACATATAAAGACTCAAATGTCTTGAATTATACTTTTCAACAAAGTACAAAATGATAGTTTTACCACATCTTCAAGGTCATGCAATTCTTGTACATTCTCCAAGATACTCCAAAGGATTCATAGACCTCAATGGTGGTTTAACACTACCCAACCATGTGTAACCCTTACTCCTACTTATATGAACTAGGAGGCAACTAACATGGTAGTCATTCAATAGGCACACCACACATATGGGTACTACATATGACCCTCTCAATAAAATAGAACAACTTGTAAAACACTCTAATCAATGCATGTACAAGTGAGTTCACAAACACTTTTGAATTTACAATCCACCACACAAACAAGGGAGTGCCACAGGTACACTAACAAAGTGTCATCATGTGGTTTGCCAAGCCATCATATGGAGGTTGAGGAATATGCCCCAT